>VMBQ01007054.1:6213-27311 GCA_007657795.1 Dreissena rostriformis | reverse complement strand
GACAGACAGACAGACAGACAGACAGACAGACAGACAGACAGACAGACAGACAGACAGACAGACAGACAGACAGACAGACAGACAGACAGACAAGACAGACAGACAGACAGACAGACAGACAGACAGACAGACAGTCAGACACACAGACAGACAGACAGACAGACAGACAGACAAACACAAAAGTTTATTAACATCTCACTTTTGTACCTACAAACACAGTCAATCAGAACAAAAGCATTATATATACCAGTATGTACAAAACCACTCTAAAAGAGTTACGAGAGACTACATGGTGTATGAAGAAGTTGAAGTCTGGACATGCCGTTGTTGGACCACATAAAAAATTTGACCTCTCAAAGTGTTATTGATCTTTGAACAATATAAATTGCACATTTAATTCCAACTTGTATTGATTCGTTCGCGTTTTTTAACGTGACTGTTTTACCCAGGTTTTAACCGTAATTTATCTTTATCAAGAGCCGATACAATGTTGTAAAATTTCCCGCCATTAAACCCGAATGAATAACCGGAATTTTCGCTTTTCCATTAAAAAAAAAACTTATTTATTTTTAACTTAGTAAAAGACAAGTACTGTGTTGTCTTCAAAAAAAACTTAAATTATAATCTGAAAAACTGGTTGACTATCTTTGTTGTGTAGTATAGCATAAAAAGGTGAACGCCATTGAGAATCCCCAATATGTCGTTATCGGCTTCGTGCTTAGAATAACTTAAGGTAATTTTGTCGAAATCTCAACATCGGAGCCTAATACAGGTTTTCCAGTTCGCAAAAAAATGTATTGAGGTCTTCAAAGAAACTTATTTAAATCCCGATTCGAAACAAGACAAACGCGACATAAAGACCATACACCGATGTATTATGCTGATTAGCATGTGTACATTGCAATTGTCGAGTCGCTGATATAATTTTAAAGAAACATCTGGAGTTATCAACATATAGTGACCAACATAATTTAATCTCCAAGCTTGTTTTTTTTACAAATACTAGTCTTCATTGGGCGTTTACATTCTTTAATTAGGCTCTCCAATAAGATTGTAAACTAAGTTCGAACGCACTTAAACGTATGTGGTTGTAATGTGGCTAAAAACATCCGCAACTTAAGTCATAACTCTATATATGATTGTATTGACGACCCTTTAAAAAAAAAAAAACACAAAAACAAACAAACACAAATAACATCAACGTCGTTTATTTATTTTTTCAAAGATATTGTCTCGATACTGGTAACTGTGGCGGTAACATCAAACACGGTTGCTATTGTTACAGTGCTCTATTTCTATGGCTTTTATGTCAAGGGTTTCATATCACATGTCAGACCCAGGCTATGTACTAAGCAGCAAACTACATTATATTCCAAATAACTGTCAGTTATCTGCAGTTTATGTCATGATAAAAATGAGGTCAATGTGAATTAATTGTCAACAGAAGCTGTACGACAGCTTCAATGATTGTTGTCCCCTACCGGTTTCACCGGAGGGCATTTATGGTTTGCGCTCTGTCAGTCTGTCACACTTTTCTGGATCCTGTGATAACTTTAAAAGTTCTTCATATTTTTTCATGAAACTTGAAACATGGATAGATGGCAATATGGAGATTATGCACGTCATTTCATGTTGTTCCTACGTCAAGAATTCTGGTTGCTATGGCAACAAAAAGACTAGAAATATTGCCGAAAATGGTGGATTCTACGATAACCTTAAAAGTTCTTCATATTTTTTCATGAAACTTGAAACATTGACAGATGGCAATATGGAGATTATGCACGTCATTTCATTTTGTCCCTACGTCAAGAATTATGGTTGCTTTGGCAACAAATAGACTAGAAATATTGCTGAAAATGGTGGAGTTTCACTGGTAGGGGGCCATATTGCTTGGCAAGAGTCTTGTTTTAGTTGTTGTAGAATTAGTTTGTTGTTCTTGCTGTAGTAGTACAGTAAACTAGTAGTATGCAATATAATAACGCTCAAGCATAATGTGATGGCCATACGATTATAACAAAACGGATAGATGATGCTGTTCTTGTTCATGATAATGCGTTGAATTAGTTTTCAATTAGGCTTATTAATAACTAATAAGATACACACATATCCGGATGTGAAGGCGAATCGGAGAAAAGCCTATGTTTATTACTTATACTATTGGTATTGAAACTACCGATATATGTAAATTCAGCTACACGACTTACAAAAAGATGGTCAATAATAGGATTTCTTTCTGGTTTCGTAATGTTTTGATACATTTAGACGCTTTGACATTAAATTTACAATAGAAACCGACAAACGGGTATTACTATATAAGAAAAGCGCGTCTCTGCGATTTCCAAATAAGAATATGTTAAACAGAATTTCATATGTTTTTCGTGTGCGAAATACCGTGAAAAACGTAATTTGTATTTGTATACCGTATATGGTTTAACGGCCAACATGATATTGGTTCCTTTATAAACTCTATTCAAAGCACAAATGAAGTTGTACTACAGAACTTTATGACATACATATTCCATTTAATTACAGCATAGATTCGTTTACATGCTTTAATACTGTGCACGATTATGAGACAAACCTTAAGTGTTTGTATGTTGTAGTTTAAGTCGGCGGCCTATATTTACAAATTAACGATCTGTTCTGTTCTAGTCATTGCCAACATCTGTGTAAGATCCCAGGGCTTAAGTGTTGATGCTAGACGAAACAGTATAATCCAGAAACCCTCAGGGGCGTAGGGACGGATAGACAGACAGAACGATCACTGCCTCACAAATATTGCAAGATGCTAGTGGGGGGAGGGGGAGATATACCACAAAGCGAAAACGATTTACTAAAATATAATTTTATTGCAATCTGTAATCAAATATATCATAGCAAGATTACGTGACACTTATGAACTTTAACATAAAATACGCATTCTAATTGTTGTTATATGTAGACTCTGTGTTGTTTTGCACGAGTTTCTCAACACAACTATTCCGTACATATACTCAACAAGTAATAACTAAGTTTAACTAAGTCGGTAACAATACACGTACATTAATAATTTATCCATGCAAAAAGGTAAAGGTCAAATGTCAGGTCAATATTGCCAAGCTATATCAATATCATAATATATTCCAAAATTTCAGATTGATATTCAATTAAAAAAAAACTGATCAAAGATCTCTCAATATTGGTAGATCTTTGCCCTGATCCATGCAACATTTTCAACAATTAAAAAAAATACCAAGGTTTACAAACAGCGGGATTTAATGGTATAACACTAATTTTATTCGCAAACGTTTTTATGTTTGAGCACATATAAATTAATTGTGAAGTAATGAACAATGAGTGTATTTGTTTTTTACCCCTGGGTTTATGCCTTTTGGCAGTATGAATATAGGTCTCACGCTTTTTGCCTATTTTTCAATTTCAATAAAAAAAACAACTTAACACTTGAAACTACATTCAAAAACTATGTTTAACAAAAAACAGTGGAAATAAAAGATTTGGTAAGAATCTTCACATATATAATAATTATAAAATACAGAAAACAACAACTTGAAATCTCGAAATATTTACTTTTAGTACTAACAAGTTATATAATTGTTAAAAAAATCCGTTTTTATGAACAGAACAGAACATGTGTTTTATTATGACTTGCAAATTGAACATCGTCAGTATAACAAAACAAATAAAGCATGACTAAGATTCTTGTCACGTTAATCATATAATTTCAGTACATACGGTATACATTACAGTACATAGGGTATACCTGGTCTTTATTATATAACATATTACATTTGACTATTATATACATATGCATTGTGTTAGTTCAGAATGTTTATGTTTCGGCACTAAACAATAAAGCTGTACATGTTTTGATGAATTTACTACACTATTCTCCTTTTTATTCTCACAATTTAAGACAGTTACAATGTTTGAACAATATAATGGCTCTGAATTCCATAACAATAAAACAATGAGAACAAACAAAGTTTCTTAAAAGAGCAGAAAGTAGTGGCCATATTAAAACTTTAAAGTAAATTTTATCTGTTATTTTAAATACAGAATTTTATTTGTGTACTTAAACTTTCAGCTTAATTAGTGATAACTTGTTTGTTTTACTGTGAAAAAGATTCACAAAATTATTGGAAGCTTTGAATATTTTAATGTGTTGTAACATAAATCAAATATGATAAGATGAACTGAAGATGTTTCTGGTATACTATATAATGGCCCCCAATATGCAACATTGACACATACATTATTTGCAAAGTCTTGATTTTGTATGTGGGCCAAAGACGCCCAAAGTATTTATTTCTTCTGTAGTCAAAGAATAAATTGGTAAAACGGGCCATTAAACGGGCCATTAAACTAAACGTACCCCGAACAACAAAAAACATACGAAAACAACTACATAAGAGAATTAAGTAGAATAACCATATACTGTCCAGTTATATCTGATATGTACACACTTACCAGTAGGCAAAATAATTTAATAGCGCAAAACAATATATTATTAATATATGCAGTATACACAAAAAAAGCATTATTGCAATATGTTTTTAAATATACATGTATCATCTGTTATTGTGTTGAACGATGTCTACCAGTATATTTGGGTTGAGTTGTGTGCAAGTCAGTGGTGTCATTTTTTTACAAGGAATTTTTCGATGAACAGTCTGATTTGCATACTTATATTCAAATAAGTTTATTTGCTAACATGACAGACAGTTGTGACAAACAAAATACTTTGTTAACAATGTTAACATTGAATAAAAATAAGCGTATTTGATACATACACACAAAAGATTCAGTTACTCTAGCTCAGTAAACATATCTTTACTAAATGCAAACACAAGTATAAACAATAAATATAAAACCAGGATTATAAAGTATGGTCTCACAAGACTTACTTATATTTAAAATACACAACTTTCATTTGGGTGAAGCAGCAATCTCAGTAAAATGTAATGCTGAACATTGCTTGATTAGTTGTTGCAGTCATCGGATAGCATAGAAATGTCAGACTGGAGATGATATGAGCTTGTTCTGGGAAAGGCTAAATGCATTTGTGATAAGTGTCGTCCCAGATTAGCCTGTGCACAGGCTAATCAGAGACAACACTTTCCGCTTTATGCAATTTTTTGTTTTAAGGAGTTATTTTCTAAACCAAAATTCAATTTAGGCGGAAAGTGTCGTCCATGATAAGAATTGCACCGGATTATCTGGGACGACATTTAACGCACATGCATTAAACTCAGTTTTGCCAGAACGAGGCTCATATGAATGAGATTGGCTTAAGTGGTAACACATCATAATATGACCTGCATACATGACGCAATAAACAAGAAAACAACAACAATTATTGATACAATTAACACAAATGCTCATTATACATACACTTGGTAAAGGACAATCCTTTAGATACATCAATAAAAACATTCCCCTTTAAAAATAAATCAACTNTCTGGAAGAACACTATTTGCAATAAAATATGTTTTTTTCCCAGAATACCATCTTTAAATCATGTGGTGAAAAGTAATTATTTTTTAGATACAGACTTTGATAACATTAATCAAAGTCATGTACGCGGAAGTAATTTTACATTTATTAAGTTTTTCAATCATAGTGTTTGTTACAGGATTTACTAAGTCTGCTAACAAATACAATACAGTCAACTTCCATTAACTAATCTTTGCATTTACAAAAGAATATCAAACAAATGATGTCCTAGTTCACAAGTTCATTTAAATAATTCATACACTATTTGGCATGAATATTTTATAATCAATCTATTACTTAATGTGTCTGTAGATGAAGTTATACATTTAAAACGGTTAAACCTCTACAAAAGTTTGATAATAAAACAGTCAACTATTATATACAAGTCAACAATAATAACATGCAATAATAGGAATGTTAAATCTTCAAAAAAAATATGCATAATCACTAATTTATCCTGAAATAATTCACTGCACAGTGTAAAATATTCTTATAAACTATTATAATACAATAATGTATAATAGATGACAGTATCAGAAATACAATGCTTACACTATGTTTGTGCTAACTTTTTTGTACATTATTTTATCTTGTTGGCATTTTTTTATAGAAAATGAATGGATTATACATAATAATAAAAGGTACTCTTACGTACACACTTGAAATGTATAGGTATTTAAAATTTTGTTCGACTTATCGATAAAAACTATCAACTATATCGATTTCACCAATTTTGTCCCATTTGCATTTGATAAGGAATGTTGTGTGATAATAAAAATATTCTTATATACACACTTCAAATAAATTATATAGAGGATATGCGTTGGATTTGGTGGAATATCAATTTAAATTCATGAGTTATTAAAGAAAAAATATTTGTTTATGATCATGAGTGAATGTAAATTGATATCCCACCAAATCCAACAAATTTTATTTTAATTTTATGCTTACAAATTATTTTATTTTTTGTATTTTTCGAAAAAATAGTTCTGGTAAAACAAAGAAAATAATTGATAATTTTCACTGTTAATTTTCACTGTTTAAAACAGTGAATTATCAGTTAAATTCACTGATATTTCTCTAAAAACCACCGGAAGGCATAAAATCTTTAAGAAATGACTTGACATAGTGATAAACATGAGATGTGTTTGTCAGAAACACAATGCCCCCTACTGCACCGCTTTGTTTTTGTTGTTGTTTTTTTAAACCTTTGACCTTGAAGGATGTCCTTGACCTTTCACCACTCACAATGTGCAGCTCCATGAGATACACATGCATGCCAAATATCAAGTTGCTATGATCAATATTGCAAAAGTTATGACCATTTTTCTAAACCTAAACGCAAAACCTAAACGCAAAGTGTGACAGAAAGAAGGACAGACAGACGGACAGTGCGATCACTATATGCCCATCTCCTGGGGCATAAAAACAAACATCATCAGCTGTAACATGTGCATCAACTACACAAAACCTTAGTGACTTAGTTTTTGCAACTGACAGCTCCAAGGTTAAGGTAATTGGCTACGAATATCCGGAAGATTCTGTTAAAGTTGTCTGTCACATCCCAGTCGATGGCAGACTCGTCATCTGACATCTGGTGCCACACTGCTGGGAATGGAGACGATATCAAATGTAGCACGGGCAAATCTGAAATGAAATGGTTGTATTGTAAGACCTTTGAAATGTTTATGAAACAGTACTGTTAGATCTTCGTAGTATCGATTGCTAAAATTCATACTGACAAAATGTGCACACAAGTAAAAATATGATAACAACAAGAGATGTGTTTGTCAGAAACACAATGCCCCTACTGCGCCGCTTTGAAATAAAATTTCTATTTATCATTTGGCAGGTATAGAAATTATCTCCCTTTAAAGCTTGTTACTTCCCTTGGATATTGTTTTTTGACCTTTGACCTTGAAGAATGACCTTGACCTTTCACCACTCAAAATGTGCAGCTCCATGAGATACACATGCATGACAAATATCAAGTTGCTATCTTCAATATTGCAAAAGTTATGGCCAATGTTAAAGTTTAAGGACGGACGCACAGACTGACAGACAGACTGAGGGACAGTTCAACTGCTATATGCCACCCTACCAGTGGCATAAAAATCTTACTTATCAACACATCAACCACTTGAATACAAATTTAAATAAGCAAACAATTATGCAAATACCACTACTATATCTGGTAGGATTTATTTTCCTTAAAATAGTATAACAGTCAATAATACAAACATTATAAAGATAATCCTTTAGATAAGTATAAACACCAGTTCTTGTTATTGTAAGAAAGTACTTTATTACCTGGTCTGTATTGCAGGAATGGTCTATGATCATCCTCTATGCCCCCATATGGCCTTGCGGACGAAAACAGGGTTTTCTCCACACCGTTTACCATTTTGCCTTTTGGATTGAGTAGGTCAAGCTTCTTCAAAGACTTTTCTGTAAAGGTATATGGTACATAAGTGTAAACTTCAAAGATAATTATATGCTTCATGCCAAAATGGGTCTTATGCAGCCAGCGTAGCTCCAGACCAGCCAAAGCAATTGTACAGTCTGGTCAGGAGCTAGGCTGAGGCTTATGTGATCATGAAACGGTAACAGAAACTTTGCGTGAATTTTGAGCGGACAGGGTAGCGTCTGTCCAGATCACGCAACTGCACAGACTTGTCTGGAACTACACTTGCCACATATGGCATAGGACCCATTTATCCATGCCGCCGTTGGCATCATACTGTAGAAAACAATTAAATTTTTTAAGAAATTTTATTGCTAAGCAGCAACTTTTATGGAGATGTTAATTTAAGTCACTCTCATAATTTTCTTTTAGTCATTCGATCACATGTCAATTATATGAGGCACACATTGATCAAAGACAGTTGTTTGCTGTTTGATAAAAATTCAGTCGTAACTTTATTTGTCTTCGATTTGAAAAAAAGACAGAGCCCAGAATTCTTAACTTTAAATGTGTTAGAATCTAAATATTGTGCTACTAAACAAGTGGTACTGTAAAATCATTTTTATTCGTCTGCATTAAATTTTGTGGTTTAAAAAATAAAAATAAAAATTGTGGACACGTAAATATGTGTTGTTTTTTTTTATTTTGAAAAAAAAAGAGAAGACTTTGCATCGGTCATTTTCCGATGTGTTAAAAATTGACCGATGTGTTTGTGTAAAATTCGTGAATCGGTCAACCAAAGAAATGAATGAAAATAAATGTCCCTCGAATAACAATGATTTTACAGTATTTGTTAAAACAAACATAAGAATTTAATTAAGCAATTATAACACAAGAGATTAAAAGTGTTTATCTTATAATTTACACCGTATGTATGCATAGTTGAAGAATCAAATAGGATAAAACACCAACTAGCTATGCACCAACCTATCTTTTGAAGAAACTGGAACTGGGCATCTGTATTGATGAAGAAGTTTCGGAACACCACGTCATTTGAGCCGATCAAATCTAGCAGAACAAAAAGACTCTGCAAAGTGTACAAATAGCAAATGAAAGTTTTCTAGTTTACCAGTTTGTCAAATTTTAAACTAGCTTACAGGCCTGCAAAGAAAAAGCACACAGATAACACGATTTTTTTCTGACATTTTATGGGCAGTTGGGTGGGGGAAGTACCTGCTTTTTTTAAATACCAGTATCCAATATCAGTAACTGGGAATAAGTTGATACATGTTGCCAATATAATAATTTATGGGATCTTCTTTTCTTCAATGTTGTTATCAATTAGTAGCAGGGGGGAATTTATTTTTAAAATGGAAAAATACAGACATGTTCTGCAATCTATATGGATAAGAAAGTCTGATCCGCAAATACTATTGAAACAAGAGTTGTCCCTATGCAGCTTAATAGACTATTCTTCGCCTTTGATAATTTAATCTAGGTATTCTGTCAGCCACCTTATATACATGTAATGATCACAAAGACATATTTGAAGTTAAATATCTGAATAAATTGTATAGTATATGCAATCTAAAAGATGAAAATTTATAAAAAATACCAATTAATTTAGCTGAATTTCTTTAAGTACAAAAGGGCGCTAAATGCTGCTTAATTGCAGGTAAGAGTCGAGGGCCTTGGTCTGTGACCTTGCATGATGATCCAATCAAAACATGCGTGTAATTTCAATTGAATACCGGTATCTGTATTAGTTACAGAGACATGTACGTGTTGCAAGCATCTTGAACGCAAACCTAAACCGTGCTTTTATAAGTACAAGAGGGGGCATGATCCTGCACAAAAACTGGTTAAAATTAAAGGTAATGGTCATAATCATCCTGAAAACATATGTTTAGTTTTATTTCCATATCTGTAGTAGAAATAGAGATACAGAAAAGTTGCATTCAAACATGCACCAAAATTTCTTAAGTACAAAAAGGGACAATAGTCTCCTAAATTGCAGGTTATAGTAATGTAACTTGGTCAGTGATCTCACACCTGACCTGTAAGAAGTTTCAATTGAATACCTGTAGTAGAAAAAGTGACATGGAGGTGTTGCACGTTTTTCAACAAAAGAGCATAATTCTGCTTCATTGCAGGTTAGAGTTATGGAACTTTGTCAGTGACCTCACACAATGACTCCAAATACATGTGTAAACTAAAATACCTGTAGTAAAAACAGTGATATTGAGATGTTGCACGTTAACTGTACCAACAGCATTATGTGGATGCCGAAGCCGACATTTGGGTGAGTAGTATAGCTCCGCCTATTTAGTTAAGAGTCAAGCTAAAAAGACAAATATATACCACAGTATCTAGCCGCTTTGTGTCTGGGTAATACTCGTCCGGTGTCTCCGCAAGCTTCTTGGCAAGATGGCGAGACCCGTAGAGCGAGTCCGTTGCCGTCCATTCTTTGTATGCCTCCTCTCCATCAAAGAACATCATCTGAACAGTCACATCCTCAGCAAGACTCTGGGGAGAGATAAGGGGAGATAAACTATGGCGCGTCAAACGTTGCAAAATTCAATGTTTACATATATATATGGTATAAGTGTATATATATAAATATGTTCTATACCATATTTTTGTGGTATAATTGTATTTGAAGTCATATATATGTCATAATGTGTATGATAAAAAAAATGATATTTTCATATACATATTCGAAAAGTTCATATATATTTGCAATATTTTCATATATAGGTGGTAAAATTCTGATATTGGTGTTGTATAATTTCCAAAATATGTGCATGTTCTAAACATTCATATTTGTGCCCAATATTTCCATATGATTGTTGCATAATTTTCATTTTTGCAATCTTTGAAATGCTATAATTAAGTACATCTCCAGGTGAAGGTTTCCACTGTACATTTACCTACCATTGGGACACTTCTTTACATGAAGGTCAATAGACTTTATATTCATTTAGACCTTTTTAAAAATATACTTTGAAATCACAAATTTTACAGGCAACAAATGGTCAATAAATTAACAAGAAACCGTCGGAGATGGGTGATATATGCTCCCCAAAGTTTTTTTTTGTCACAATATTGCACTATGTATTCAGATAAAAGGAAACGTCTTGAGGGGCATAACTTTGGACAAAATAATACGATGGATGGTTTAGCAACTTAAAAGAACAGCAGATTTTATATATTGTTTTCATGGACGTATGGCAACTCTGTGAAAAATCATCCGACCATAACCGGCTGATCAAATGCACATCTCCTGTTGGTAGTGAAGCTTCCCATAAAGTTTCATTTCCTGTAATAAGTTGCTGAGAAATAGCTCGGACAAGAATTGCACTATATGTACAATGGAAAATTTCAAAGGACCATAACTCTGTGAAAAATCATCCGACTGGAACCGGCTGATAATATGCACATCTCCTCTTGGTAGTGAAGCTTCCCATAAAGTTTCATTGAATTCCAGTCATTAGTTGCCGAGGAATAGCCGGGACAAGAATTGCACTATATGTACAGTTAATGGAAAATTTCAAAGGGCCATAACTCTGTGAAAAATCATCCAACCAGAACCAGCTGATAATATGCACATCTCCTTTTGGTAGTGAAGCTTCCCATAAAGTTAAATTGAATTCAGGTCATTAATTGCTGAGAAATAGCCCGGACAAAAATTGTGCACGGTCGGACGCACGCACGGAGGGACGGACAAACGAAGCGGCGACTATATGCTTCCCCCCAAAAATTTGGGGGAGCATAACAACATGAAATGTCATGCTTATTAACCTACCTCAATAATTTTGCAGTAAAAGCATATAATGAAGGCCCCTTTATGTCACTGAGACACGTGGTATGTACACTCAATGTTTAAATTATGACTCCTTGGCATGAAAAGACATCATTTTTAAAGTCACATTTTCAGACAGATTCAACAGGAGAAAAAATATGGATCTCATAAAGATACGTTCATGTTAGTTTTCAATAATTTCTCTAAATAACAGCTTTTCAAAATTAAGCGAGAAAACCCAATACACTTTCATTAATTATAAAAGCTCTCAGTTAAACCAATAACCAATAACAGACAACAGAAGAGTTATAAGTTTATTAACTAAATAAGAAATTATTTTTAAACTCTATTATTATCATGATAAACACAATAAGCTCTTACTTTATAAACAATAACAATAACAGCCACAAATAAAATATTTACAATATACAATACAAAAGGATTGACTCATGAATACTGATTAAGTATTCTGAAATATCACCAACAACTGTTTCTAAATTCCCTGTTGACAGCCAATAATGTCAACCGATTCCCTATGTTTAAATGGCAATATTTTTTATTCAGACTGGTAAACACAAATGTCTGTGATTCATTGTCTTCAGAATTGACAGAAATAAAATGCCTGTAAAGTGTTTCCTGGAGGGACGGGGGATTGCCATGATTAATGATGACCAATCTGTGACCAAATGTCAAGACATTTCATGTTGTAGACCTTTATAGCAGACATGATAAGACCATTTAGCAGGAATCAATACCGCACTGGTTTGGGGTATCTGATTATCTCTTACAGAGGAACTGGTTAACTGTTATCAATTATTCATAGAAGATGTTTTAAAGCAGACAATGTATCGGCCCCTTTGTGCAAAAAGGTACTATGTGACATTGAAATTATATGGCACTTGGTACCTTTTTTCACCAATGGGGCGATATGCACACAAGTTGCAATAATGAGAGTCTTCAAGCTGCATTCATGATTAAACCAGATTGTATTATTTTGTCTAAATACATAATCATTATGTTACTATATACAGCCCTTGGGCCAATATCATATTGCCAGAGCTATTACTATGTCCTGCCTGGGTACGCCATTTATGTATTTTATTTTCAGGGCTTTCCTTATATTCAAATAAGTCAAGAATTATTTTTTTTATCATTATATATTTTTACTATTATTTTATCTTTAAACAGTAAAACTGAAGAGCCAAAAATGAAGAGCCAAAATATTATACTCTAAAAGGCCAAAAGTCAAAGGGTCAAAATGAGAGTAAAAACGGAAAGCCCTGCATTTTGATAGAAAGTGACAATATACTGTAAACGTATAGAAATTTGTCGGTATGAAATTTCGTGGTTTAATAAAAAAACAACTTATTCGTTGACACGTAATTTCGTGGATTTCAAATAAAAAAACAACTAATTCGTAATTTCGTGGACATCAAATTTTCGGGGAAGACTGACTGTCATAATAATTAAACTTTTATTAAACCAACCATAGTAATAACGAAGCATATAAATCTGTTAATCTGTGTTGACAGCAAGACTTGAGGTTAATGTGTACTGAAGCGTGAAAGTGATACTGATAATTGTCGATAAGAGCAATAAAGCGGCGCACTTGTGGGTCCCCGCTTGCTAATTGCCATCAATGTTGTTTTGACAATATTTGCAAGTCTCAGCACAATCGGTCCCCTAGAAGTAACAATTGAGTAATAAGGTCGCCGAAATACACGTGTGAAAACCGTTATGTCTCTTTTAACTTTAATTGGCACTAATTGACATATGTGATAAATCTGCAAACTGTTAATTTGACGACGTCATATACAAGAGAACAATCGTTGGTGTACAGTTTAAATACTGTGCTTGATTTAACAAGAGATGTGTTTGTCAGAAACACAATGCCCCCTATTGCGCCGCTTTGAAATAAAATTTCTATTTATCATTTGGCAGGTTTAGAAATTATCTCCCTTTAAAGCTTATTACTTCCCTTGGATTGTGGTTTTTTGACCTATTCACTAGCATATCTCAATAAATTAAAAAACAAATATCTGGGATAACCAACAACAAAAAAAGATGTGGGAAATGACATTCGGAAATGACCAATTTCGGATAAAAAATGTATAAATAATCGTTGGTATTTGAATTCTTGGTTCAGCGAACTTACGAAATCCACGAAAATTTGTACTACACAAAATTTAATTGTTTTACAGTAAATGAGAATGGCTTCACATCTTTTGATTTTATCTATTTTATACATTTAAATTTTGTTTCCAATGACACTAATAAAATTAAACTTAATCTGCTTGAAAGTTTGATAATATTTTCTTGGAAATAACTCATTTTTCTCCCAATTTGTGTTAATGTCAAGTAAAGCCAGAGAATACCTCGAATACTTTTCATGTCATGCACTCAAAAACAACCAAGTGTACTATTACAGTACCAGTAAAAAAAAAATCACCAACTTACCTTTGTTCGGGTCTGCCTGTTTCGCATCAACGCGCAGTTCAGTTTCGTAGCCACGTCCATCATTATCGCACAAGGCACGGCCGAATCAGTCGCAGCGATGAAATAGTTGTTCCCTTGAGAAATATTTTTGGAATCGAAATGGCACGACAACACAAGCTTATTCTTAACGTCCGGCTCGAAGGTGGTGATGATGTTGTTGAACTGCTTCATTCCGTAAGGCGTATTGTCTGTGAACGTGTCCTCTTCTATGTGCCAGTTTAGGTTACGAAAATGAGTCTTGATATACTGAAATATAAAATGTGAACAATAATTGAAATTGCTCTCATATTCTTGCAAACCATGGCTAGAGGAAGAATAAATTTCATACAATTAAGCAAATAGTACCTTAACATTTGTAAGCTATTACCTTTTTAGCTGCTTAGAGCTTTGCAGTACTTCAAAAGATTGAGATAACAAATACAATCTTCAAACCTCCCAAATGCAATACAATACCTTGATGGTTTGTATTGTCTTCAACAATTTGCATTTGAGTATCAAAACAAGAGATGTGTTTGTCAGAAACACAATGCGCCACTTTGATTATTTTTTTTAAATTGTTGACCTTTGACCTTGAAGGATGACCTTGACCTTTCACCACTCAAAATGTGCAGCTTCATGAGATACACATGCATGCCAAATATGAAGTTGCTATCTTCAATATTGCAAAAGTTATGAAAAAACTTTAATATTTATTAAAGTTTTGGACAGACAGACAGAATGACAGACAGACAGACAGGCCAAAAACAATATACCCCCTTTTTTTTAAAGGGGGCATAATTAAGATTAAAACAGTACATAAAATAATGAAAAAACCTTGACCTTTATACATGGAGTAAATGTTTCATTGAAGTTGATGCACAACTTTAAACCCTTACTTGAAATTTCATACTTGCTTTTCACAGTTTTTTTTTTACAAAAAGATGTTTTTGACAAGAAAGGAAAGATTGTTCTTTGTGCTTTGTACTGATTGTGACTTGGGGATGTGTTCAATATGATCACTCCTAAATTCTATCTCAAGCTGATAATAATCCCCTGTATAAATGCCTGGGCATGACATGTGATGCTAGAATAACCGTTAAATGGCTGTTTGAGACACAGAATTATGTCACACCCTTCGGTTCTAATCATCTAGTGCACATAGTGTAATGTAACCGACTAATTGTTTATTCCTGCACATGCCAAGCTGTTTCATACTCATCATCATCATCATCATCATTGCCATTGCCATCACCATCAACATCACCACCATCATCATCATGATCATCACCATCATGATCATGATCATCATCATCATGATCATCATCATCATGATCATCATCATCATCATCATCATCATCATCATCATCATCATGATCACCTTCATCATCATCATCATCATGATCATATGATCATGATCATCTATCATCATCATCATCATTATCATCATCATCATCACACGTTCATCAATGACATTTTTTGTTCAGGTCTGTTATTGAACATGTTCATGAAATGTTCTTGAAAGAGTTCATAAACAGTACTTGAACTTGAATGTGTTCATGAAAAGCCATTTTAGTTCTTGTTAGTTTTTGAACTTGTTCATGAACCGTTCTTGAATTTTTTCGCAGGATGAAACACATGCAAGGATTTAGAGGGATATACATGTTTATAGATCCAGAGAATGCTTTGACAAGCCCCTGCTGGACTCGGATGAAAGACAAATGACAAATTAAGGCACTCCTCCTTTATCTATTTAGCCTCTGTGCACTTCATGCCAATAGCCATGGATGAAATCAATTGTAGCGCTAATTTAACACTTTCCTTAAAAAATGTGGAGCCACATAATTGATGTCTCTCACTGCCTCTGATGTGAAACTGTCCAAGAAGTGGCTGTTTGCCATTTTGAGAGTGAATTTCATCAGTGTCACCATTCCATTACATTTACACACTTCAGTCTCGGACCAGCAAATTTCATTAGATACAAGTGGTCAATTATTTCTGCATCATGTTTCTTATGAATAGCTCTAGAAAATGAAATCTGATGTCACAAGTATTAGGTGTCAGCAAAGAAAAAGTGTCATTTTGACAGAAATGTTCATACAAACGCTACAAAATGTATTGCAAATTATTAAAAACAGGCATTTTGTACTGAACAAATGCAATATTAAATTGTAAAATTATTTTTGAAAAAAGTCAGCAATGGGTTTTATTGATTTGATACATATATTGTAGATAAAATATTTGATAAATGATGGGGTTACAGTTCTGTTAAAATTTAAGTCCATCAATAACTTAAAAGTTAACCAAGTTATAGACAACTTTATATCAAATGTATGAAATGTTCATTAAAAATGTACATACGAGAAATAATTAAATTCATAGTTTCGATTTAGAGGAAAATTCTGTTACTGATTACTTGGAGTTTTTTGCATTTAATACTGATGGATGTCTTTGAATTCAGAAGCTATTACCATAACTTGTGACAATTTTGCGTCAGAATCCAAAATAATTGAGCCTTGCTCCAGGAAATTGGGCTTAATGTAAATGTATTTGTTTAAAAAGTCGTCCAGGATTAGACAGAAATGATATTTTCCGCTTTCAATGAATTGTTCGTTTAAAGGAAGTCTCTTCTCAACAAAAATACAGTCTAAGCGGAAAGTGTTGTCGCTGATTAGCCTGTGCAGACTGCACAGGCTGATTAGCCTGTGCAGACTGCACAGGCTAATCTTGGTCGACACTTTATGCACATGCATTGATCCCTGTTTTTCCAGAGAGAGGCTCAAATGTGAATTTTCTAGTTCATAGAAAGAATTGTATTAGCAGGCTGGTTTTGTATGTTCAAATATCCTCTCATCATTTATCGAGAGATCTTTTTAGGTTTCATTCTCTATTAAATGGAATGACAACAGTGTACAGGCATTCTTACTATCGCTGCTAATTTTATTAACGAATTCAATTAAAGAAGATAGTTCCACCTAATTTGAGACTAAGTGAGCTAGTAATTTGAAGGCTTCAGAATTTTTAACTTTAAATCTGAAGCTTTTCCCATGCAGTTTTGAAGTGATAAAAGCCTGAAAATCTAACGACCATTTAGTGGTCACTATTAAATTCAATTGTTATATGCTTGTAAAGTATAACTGGTATTAAAAAAAGTAAACAGCGTATTTTTTAACACAATAAAACGTGCATCACTTTAAAGGTACTTGTTCACAGTTCGGCAAATGACATAAGTTTAAAAAAATGTATACATGTATATTATATTCAAACATGAAAATTAACCTTCCTAACTAAAAAAATATTAAACATATCAATTTGTTAATGAATAATCATCAATCAAACTCAGTAAAATAGAAAATCATTTGTAGCGCTTCAATAATCTGGAAAATATGTGTACAATACTAAAACAATGTTTAAAATACATATCAAATATAAAAACTTCAGCCTGCATGGTCTACTGGTTGCCCACTAGATATTCCTTCTAAAGGTCACTGGTTTGGACACAAGGGCAGGCATTATTTTTTATACAACTTGTTTTTTGTGTGTGTGCAGTTATAACTAGAGCTTTGTCACTGATGTGACGTATACCCCCACNATTTTTTATTCAGTAACCATGCAACAATTTCGTCAATTAATCAATGGGAACTGCAAAAGCATCTCTGATTAAGAAAAAATAATAATCCAATTTTGAATATTATGATTTTGTGCTGTTATATTGTATGAATTATTGACCCCATACTTAGTAAGCTATCAATTACATTAGAGATAAGTGGACACTATAACAAATCTCCCTGTTTATCTTAGTTGACAAGCAATAATATGGAGACTGCCTGGTTTACAGTATTTCAAGCTGTTTCATACTCATCATCATCATCATCATGATCATGATCAACATAAAGATGATGATCATCATCATCGCCATTGCCATCACCAACATCACCACCATCATCATCATGATCATCATCATCATCATCATGATGATCATCATCATCATCATGATCATCATCATCATCATCATGTAATCACCATCAACATCACCACCATCATCATCATGATCATCATCATCATCATCATCATGATCATCATCATCATGATGATCATCATCATCATCATCATGATCAGAATCATCATCATCATCATCATCATGATCATGCCATCACCATCAACATCACCACCATCATCATCATGATCACCACCATCATGATCATGATCATGATCATCATCATCATCATGATCATCATCATCATGATCATCATCATCATGATCATCATCATCATCATCACACGTTCATCAATGACATTTTTTGTTCAGGTCTGTTATTGAACATGTTCATTAAATGTTCTTGAAAGAGTTCAGTACTTGAACTTGAATGTGTTCATGAAAAGCCATTTGTAGTTCTTGTTAGTATTTGAACTTGTTCATGAACCGTTCTTGAATTCTTTCGCAGGGGTTTAGACACATGCAAGCGATTTATAGAGAATTATACATGTTTATAGATTTAGAGAATGCTTTGACAAGCCCCTGCTGGACTCGGATAAAAGACAAATGACAAATTAAGGCACTCCTCCTGTATCTATTTAGCCTCTGTGCACCTCATGCCAATAGCCATGGATGAAATCAATTGGAGCGCTAATTTAACACTTTCCTTAAAAAATGTGGAGCCACGTAATTGATGTCCCTCACTGCCTCTGATGTGAAACTGTCCATGAAGTGGCTGTTTGCCATTTTGAGAGTGAATTTCATCAGCGTCACCATTCCATTACATTTACACACTTCAGTCTCGGACCGGCAAATTTCATTAGATACAAGTGGTCAATTATTTCTGCATCATGTTTCTTATGAATAGCTCTACGAAATGAAATCTGATGTCACAAGTATTAGGTGTCAGCAAAGAAAAAGTGTCATTTTGACAGGAATGTTCATACAAACGCTACAAAATGTATTGCAAATTATTAAAAACAGGCATTTTGTACTGAACAAATGCAATATTAAATTGTAAAATTATTTTTGAAAAAAGTCAGCAATGGGTTTTATTGATTTGATACATATATTGTGGATAAAATATTTGATAAATGATGGGGTTACCGTAATAAGTTCTGTTAAAATTTAAGTCCATCAATAACTTAAAAAACCAAGTTATAGACAAATTTATATCAAATGTATGAAATGTTCATTAAAAATGTACATACGAGAAATAATTAAATTCATAGTTTCGATTTAGAGGAAAATTCTGTTACTGATTACTTGGAGTTTTTTTGCATTTAATACTGATGGATGTCTTTGAATTCAGAATCTATTACCATAACTTGTGACAACTTTGCCTCAGAATCCAAAATAATTGAGCCTTGATCCGGGAAATTGGGCTTAATGTAAATGTATTTGCTTAAAAAGTCGTCCAGGATTAGACAGAAATGATATTTTTCGCTTTCAATGAATTGTTCGTTTAAAGGAAGTCTCTTCTTAACAAAAATCCAGTCTAAGCGGAAAGTGTTGTCCCTGATTAGCCTGTGCAGACTGCACAGGCTAATCTGGGTCGACACTTTATGCACATGCATTGATCCCTGTTTTTCCAGAGCGAGACTCAAATGTGAATTTTCCAGTTCATAGAAAGAAATGTATCACCAGGCTGGTTTTGTATGTTCAAATATCCTCATCATTTATCGAGAGATCTTTTTAGGTTTCATTCTCTATTAAATGGAACGACAACAGTGTACAGGCATTCTTACTATCGCTGCTAATGTTATTAACGAATTCAATTAAAGAAGATAGTTCCACCTAATTTGAGACTAAGTGATACTTAAGAGCTAGTAATTTGAAGGCTTCAGAATATTTAACTTTAAATCTGAAGCTTTTCCCATGCAGTTTTGAAGTGATAAAAGCCTGAAAATCTAACGACCATTAAGTGGTCACTATTAAATTCAATTGTTATATGCTTGTAAAGTATAACTGGTATTATAAAAAGTAAACAGCGTATTTTTTAACACAATAAAACGTGCATCACTTTAAAGGTACTTGTTCACAGTTCGGCAAATGACATAAGTTTAAAAAAATGTATACCTGTATATTATATTCAAACATGAAAATTAACCTTCCTAACTAAAAAAATGTTAAACACATCACTTAATTTGTTAATGAATAATCATCAATCAAACTCAGTAAAATAGAAAAGCATTTGTAGCGCTTTAATAATTTGGAAAATATGTGTACAATACTAAAACAACGTTTAAAATACATATCAAATATAAAAACTTCAGCCTGCATGGTCTACTGGTTCCCACTAGATATTCCTTCTAAAGGTCACTGGGTTGGACACAAGGGCAGGCATTATTTTCTATACAACTTGTTTTTTGTGTGTGTGCAGTTATAATAATTATCCCCACGCTTTTTGAAAAAAAGGTGGGGATATTGTGGTTATCTCCACCGTCCGTCCGTCCGTCTGTCTGTCCGTCCTCCTACACTATTAGCACTAGAACCTTAAAACTAACACACATGGTAGCTATGAGCATATGTGCGACCCTGCACTATTTGGAATGTTGATCTGACCCCTGGGTCAAAAGTTATGGGGGTTGGGGTGGGGCCGGGTCAGAGATTTTCACTCATTTTTTTAGGTTATTTTACATTAACTTCTTCATTTCTACACCGATTTTAACTTCAAATTGATACTGGACCTCTCTTATGACAAAACGGTCAATATCAACCATGCATGGCCCCATTCCCAACCATGGGGCGCCCCACCCACATAGGCCACACCCACCAAAAATTGCCTTTTACTATAATTTCTTCATTTCTACACAGATTCACTTCAAATTGATACTGAACTTCTCTTATGACAATACGGTCAATCTCAACTATGCATGGCCCCATTACCAACCCTGGGGCGCCCCGCCCACATAGGCCACACCGACCAAAAATTTCCATTTACCATATTTT
>VMBQ01007053.1:34884-44993 GCA_007657795.1 Dreissena rostriformis | reverse complement strand
AAATAATTTCACAGTTAATAATTGTTACTGATCATTTATTTATATCTATATATACATTTATCATTATAACCTTGATGCATCTTCAATATAAATTTAAACATGTAAGAACACTACTTTACACCAATAACATTTGCATTTAGGCTGACTTAGTTAAATAATAATCATTGATTTCTAAATTTCTTGCACAAAAGTATGGAACACTACTGTGATAGTCATTAGTGTTTTAGCTAATGTGATAGTACTATTTGGCTCCAATAGTGGCACCTCAAATCAAAGCAGAATTCTTTATGTTTAACTAACATTGATTGATCATTGATCAAAACATATTATTAGATACATACAGTATACTTGTAAAACAAATAATGAAATTATTAAGACAGAGAAAAAAATGAGAAGCTTAAAACAGAATCAAATGGTCACAGTAAATATTGGAAATATCAGCCTTTGAACTAAAACTATATACAGAATGTTACAAAAAACAATCAGGACATAAAATGAACAGTTTTGTTTTAGAAAATGACAAAAATGATGCCCATTCCAAGTTTGATGTCTAAATCCAAATTCACATAATACATTTTTTATCCTAACTGGTATAGTTGAAGCACACAATATGACTTCTACTTAAATCCCTTCATACAGTAATGAAATAATTACAAAATTAATAATTTTTATTGATTCTTTATATCTTCTGTGATAATTATAACCTTGATGCATCTTCACTATAACTATTACATGTAACATCACATTTTTACACAAATAACATAAAGATTTAGACTGACTCAGTAAACTAATAATCCCTGATTTCTAAAAAACTTGCACAAAAGTATGGTATACTACTGTGATAATGATTTTAGCTAAAGTAATTTTTGGCTCAAATAGTTGAAAATAATATCAAAGCATAGATCTATTAGTTTAACTAACACCGACTGATCATAATTCAAAACATATTATAAGATATGTATGGGTAAAACAAATAATACAAATATGCATGTTTTAATTTAATTTTTAATTTTAAGACAGAGAAGGATGAGAAGCTTTAAACAGTATCAAATGGGCACAGTTAATATTGGGAGTATCAACGTGTGTATTATTTATTTTTGTTCATCAATATCATAATTTATGTAACATCACATGTATAACAAACTGGAAGTATTTTTTATATTTAATGATAACATTTGTTTGGTCATCCAGAATTGTCTAAATCCAGGGGTGTTTATACACTGCAGTTTCTTCACTGATTGTGGTCTTGCCTGATTATGAGCCCCACAAGGTATTACAAAGAAGATGACTTGATGCTCATCAGTTGTTCATAATCCAGTTCACCTGCAAAAAGCCATCTTGCAAGTTATAATCAATGACAAGAAAATGTAGTTACACTCATGCATATGTCTTCCGGAGTTGGTCGATGTATCACGATTGAGTTGTTCTGTGCGGAATGTACTCATTTAGTGATGACGTAGTATGTTATTCGCTAAGACGACTTAGCAAAAGTCTTCGGATACCGTATTTACGCTTACTACGTCATTTAAAAAAATAAAACCAATGAAAAAAACGTTTTACATTATCGGAGTTATTAATAATTCGGTAAAATCTTACTTTTGCATTGATACATTTCTGAAAATAGTTAATAGAATTCCAAATTTCGCCATAATTTTATTACCGGCCACGAGGTCCTGCAATATTAGAATCATTACCGGCTTTTCCAATTTATTATCGGCAAAAGCCGAGGACCGACGGTTATGGGAAGGACTGCATTAATTGGAAATGTATTCTCTTGTATTTCTATTTAATTTGAATTGTGATGTTATGAGAAAACCTTTTATTTACACTTATGTATTTATGTGAATAAATCTGGATCGTGTGAGGCTTTGATCTCCTTTAAACCGGTTCTAACTCCCCTGAATTGAACGTTCAGGGGCAATGACCCCAAGTTCGTGTGTGTCTTGTCTAGTACAATTGTTTTGTGTCTTCACTGTTTGGCGATGATTCTCTGCAACTGGAAAGGTACGTCGAAGATACCAAATGTGGCTTCTACTTGACAGTTGACAGCTCTCGATTCCGTTTCCTGGGTAGAAACAGTACTTGATGTCTGTGGGGGGAGATATGAAGAAAACTCCCGCAGTAGGGATCGAACCCATGACCTCCCGGTCGCTAGGCGGACACCATATCAACTACACCACGCCGCCCTACAATTACGATTGGTTCCTTGCCATCAATAATGAGCGCACTATATAATACGGTTTCGTTCATGCTGGTGCAGCTTTACTTTCACGTTATGTGTATTTTATATAAACAAGGTTATATACAAATATTTAATCGAAAACAATTGTATCTATCTGTTTCACCAATCCTCGTTCGCATTTCCAAGCCAACACTTTATGATCATTATACACAATTTCTTGTCTCATACTAATTCGATAATTGGATGGTCGAGTCATCGTAATTATAAATAAAAACAAGCATACCGTGTGCCTTTTTTTTTTAATTTAAATATTATTTATTATAATCATATAATCAATTAGTATTATCATCAAACATACAACTACTTTAAACAGTATGCGTTGTAAATTAAATTGGTATTGACACACCGCTCCGATAACGATGAAAAGGCAGAAGCTATTGTTTTAGTTTTTCGTTGAATATTTTTTTCATTTGGTGAATGACGGCGTTGTCCATTGTGATATAAAGAAGATTGAGAAGATAAAAACTCGTTTTAAACCAGGATTAATGCATTTATTCTGAAAACGGCCAATACCAAGTAAAGTGGCCTTACTGGCAACCATGGCTTTATAGCATGCGAGTGCACATTTACGCTAAAAACAATCCGCAAAATTTACCGCATCAAAGAGTATAATACAACAAGAGTGCCAATTGTCACAAGATACGCCCGATCGGAGATTTTGGACACAATGTTAAATGCTTGAAATGCACTAAGTGACCTCGTGACCTAGTTTTTGACCCGACATGACCCATATTTGAACTTGACCTAGATATTGTCTAGATACAACTTCTGACCAAGTTTGGTGAAGATCGGTTGAAAACTATTTGAATTAGAGAGCGGACACTGCTGTGGACGCCGCCGCCGCCCGCCAAGGGTGAAACTAGAATACGTCCCGTTTTGAAAAAAACGGGCGTATAAAAACCATTATGAAAGCAAACTCTTTAAAGATAATTTAGAAAATACGTTATTGAGAATACATGATCAATAAAGCTGACTTTTGAGAGATCTGTTATTAAGATTAAATGTATTTCTGACCTCTATGCAGCGGGGCGCGACGGCTCCCATCGCGACAATCAAAACAATCAGTTTCAAACATATAAAGCGACTTCAATGGGCGAGTGAACTTAAAAGTGTTGTGAACAGTAAATTATTAATGTATTCCAGAAATATATCCTGAAATTGTAGTTGACCTATATACAAGGTACTTTAGCGCTTAGGTTAGCTTTCTTAATACAAAACTGTATGCATTTTGTTTTAGTTCTGCCACTCTGTTAGCAGTAATAACTGGCGGCCTATCCTCAACAATCTTAGCCTACCGGTCACAGCCAGTAACTTCAGCCCATGAAATAATAATCACAAGCGTTTGTAAGGATCAATACTATTGTGAGTTTTTTGTGTGTATGTGCTTCATGTGCTTATATGTGTAGCGTTCTGAGAAAACTGGGCATAATGCTTGTGCGCAGTTCGCACAGGCTAATCAGGGACGACACTTTCTGCCTAAACTGGATTTTCGCTAAGAAGAGACATCATTTAAACGAAAAATTCCAAAAAAGGGGAAATTGTCGTCCCTGATTAGCCTGTGCGGACCGCACAGGCTAATCTGGGATGACAATTTACGCACAAGCATTATGCCCAGTTTTCTCAGAACACGACACATATACTCTATACCAGCGACCCAACGGCCGATTGTTTTAAATCTACGCCTTTCGGGCAACGTTTCGTAGCCACCAGCAGTGGCGCATAGCGAAGAAAAATATGCACACATAACTGTAAACGCCTGATTTCAAGCAACTAGAGAATAAATGACATAAATTGACATAAGCGAATAAACAACATAATGCTGCCAATTTTGTATCATTAAACGTTTAACGAAAAAATAAACATTCTTTGTCGTCAAAAATGTGAGCTTAACCAAAATGAAGAGAAAATAGCTCTTCGATGAAAACATCGCAAAATGAACACTTCATGCGCAATATTAAAAATGCAAATTATATTTTCATTTTACAATTTTTAGTTGCGGATAATCCGAAGAACATAGCACACTTTGGATAAGCAGACGATTTATTACATAAATCAGCCTCTCTCTGAGAAGGGGGTTAAATGCGTGTGCTTTAAGTGTCGTCCAAGATTAGCCAGTGCAGTCCGCACAGGCCAATCAGGGACGACACTTTCCGCCTCAACTTTAATTTTGCTAAGAAGAGACTTTCTTCAAACGAAAAATATTATAAAGCGACTGCACAGGCTAATCTGGGACGACACTTTATGCACATGCATTAAAATCCATTTCCACAGAGGGAGGCTCAAAACTATTATTTGCGATAAAGCATAATAAGCCGTGAAACAACTCAGTTTTAACGAGTGCATTTTCGTCCTGATCACGTCTTTTACTGATTCATTTAGTGAATATGTCATTCATAAACTCATATTTTTCTTCTGATAAATTGTGTAGTATAAATCCAATATGGAAAAACATTTCATAATATAAAATTGGTATTTTTTTTATAAAAATGCTGTTCGACTAGATTTAAGACATGTTCTCATGCAAAAATACTCTTCTTGGTTTAATACATAATAGCACAATGTTTAAATTTAAACGCAAAAATATATTATTAATTTATCTTTTATTTCTGAAAGATGTTAAGCATAATTACATAACAAAACACAACATTACAGTATAAAGCACCAACGTGGAATCACTGTCATGGATATGATAAACTACACTACACCAGAGTAGAGTTCCACCATTACTTATAGAAGCTAACAAGTCACACAACAGTGAATTAGAGCGGGTCTCTGGGAAAAGCGGGCTTAATGCAATGTTTGCAAAGGCTAATCACGGACGACATTTTTCACATAGATCAATTTTTGTTTCAAAGAGTGGCATCACAGATTTATCTGTTTAGTCTGTACAGGCGAATCAGGGACAACACTTTCTGCCTAAACTGGATTTTCGTTTAGAAGAGACTTCCTATAAATGATACCCTGATTAGCCTGAGCGGACTGCATAATTATGCAACTCTCGGCGACACTTTACGCAAATGCATTAAGCCCAGTTTTCGTAGAACGAGGCTGATTTGTATAAATGTCATTCGAAGGATTAATCCCATGTATGGAGATTTCAGCCAGGTAATTTGTTATATTGTTGAAGTTGATACACAATGGAGATTTCAACCAGGTAATTTGTTATATTGTTGAAGTTGATACCCAATGGAGATTTCAACCAGGTGATTTTTTATATTGTTGAAGTTGATATACAATGGAGATTTCAACCAGGTGATTTGTTATATTGTTGAAGTTGATACACAACACGTTTAATTTTATGAAAATTCAACAGAATATAATAAACGACCAGTATGTGTCAACAATTCAGTTTCTGTCATTTCACAGTATTACATAACTTCAATTAAGTGTCTATGCACTTCATGTCATTAAATCAAATACCACAACACAGTCCTTGTTGAGAACATTATCAACCAAAGACAGTTGTCATACCATATTATGGATGAAGATATAGTAACAGAATAACACTTAGCCAAAAACATTCTTCGCATAAACAAATATTAAGAACACGATTTTGTTAAATTAGCAACTTTTATATGTTACTTTTTCATAAACAAAAAAGAAGCAACCAAAAATTAAAATATACAACAAGAACGAATTCTATTTGAAAAAATAAGACCAGGAGTAAACAACCCATTTAAATATTGTCAAATATTTTACAACCGTCTAAAATACAATAGACATGGAAGCATGTAAACGTCCAACCAATGAAAGTGAATAAACATACATTTACTTTAAAAATCATAATAATCACTGCTTAAAAACTCACAAGTAGCTAGGTCTAAAAAGTCTTCATGGTTGACTGAAGCAAGTTTCAGTAACAAAACAGTGAATGTCCCTCAGGCTCATGATGTGAATACTTTCACAAAGATTTGTCTTAAATTATAATATCTTCTATTTCTCTTTAACAACATGTTTTAATACAGAACAAGTATTTACATGACATGATTAAATTGCTGCATAGAATTTACCCTTTAACAACTATTTATAATATTAAAGCTTGTTTTTAGCAAGTTTGCCTTTTGTCTATTGTCAATATGTCATTGGTAAATTCCTTGCCAATCAACACACATCTGAATTATGCAATATGTATCACGTCTTAATCTTAGATTCCTTTTTAAAAGTGTTATTTATTATTGGTATGATTTGACAACAAATGTTTCTGTATTGGTTTTCTATAATTACCTGGTAATGCCAAATAATCCTTTCAAACACAAACTAGTATAAATGGTGATGCAGGAAGTACTTCTTCATTGCTTAATACTAGTTTGAATAAATGTGTTTCATTTTGGCGTTGCAGGTAAGAAAACATATTTACTTCCTTTGATTTATTTTATTTAATGTTTTACTTTAAAGTCTGAAATGTATTACTTGTCAATGCAATAAAACAAATACTTATAATTTATTTCATTTTAATAATTATGTTGATTGTAACAGTTTAGTAAATTAAAATTTACTTTAAAAGCGAGTAGCTCTTACTAAATTGACTAATCCCAATGTAGTTGTATATATGTTAAATTGTATGTTTGATTTATGAATGCATGTTTGTATGACTGCTTAATACTAGTTTGAATAAATGTGTTTCATTTTGGAGTTGCAGTCCGGCTTCCTCCTCTTCTACCTCTCACAGCCAAGCATAAGAAGTCGTTAAATCAAAATTAAACAAAGACTCGCAATCAAAAGTTGAAAGAACATTTCGTGACATACGCTCCCCGTAGCAACAAATCGTTGTTACAAGCAACCCGTAACAAATCTCTGTTACAAGTAACAAATAACGTTGTAACAAGTGACGTTGTTACAATACCGCAGTTATCACAATGTTAATATTTATGAAAACAAAGCACAAAAGGTGATCACAAAGCTCATCACATTGAAATAAATGTAACAACATGGCACGCATAATGTCTATTGAATGAACAGTAGACACTAGAAAGAAATAACATACATAATGTCTATTGAATGAACAGTAGACACTAGAAAGAAATAACCTCGCTCTGGGAAACAGGGCTTAATGCATGTGCGTAAAGTGTCGTCCCAGATTAGCCTGTGCAGTCCGCACAGGCTAATCAGGGACGACACTTTTCCCTTTCATTGGATTTTTCATTTAACGGTCTCTTCTTAGCGAAAATCCAGTTAAGGCGGAAAGTGACGTCCCTGACTAGCCTTTGAGTACGGCACAGGCTATGTCCACATAGGCTAATCTGGGACAACAATTTACCAACATGGATTAAACCCCATTTTCCCACAGCGAGGCTTCTATGCAATATAAAAAACTACTGAGTTTTGGCACAGCTTACTAACTGCATAACACTTTACAGCTACATACTAAAATATTAACACTTTGAGCGCTGGAACCGGATTTTGAAGGCCTTTGCAAACAGTTTGGATCCAGATGAGACGCCACAGAACGTGGCGTCTCATCAGGATCCAAACTGTTTGCTATTCTGATAGTATTCTTTGAAAAAAATCGAAGAAAATGCTAATTTTAGAAATTCAGCAGACAACATTTTAGCAGACGACAAATTTCCCAGCATGCAAAGGGTTAACATGGTAGGAAAAACATTATTTGAATGTGTCCACACAACTGTTTTGAGTAAAAAAATGTATGCTTAAAGTTCCCTAACAAAACAACATCCTAACAACCCTATATGTGCAATGCTTTTTGGTAAAACAAAAATCATCTGAAAATCGTCATTTTACTTTTAAAAATCTGCAGTTGACTCATTTAAAGTTAGTATTTGTCAAAAGCTGCTTTTCTAGTAAACAATGAACATCTTATTTTAAGTTTACCATATTGTATAATGAAAACATATTGATTTTAGCAAGGAAAAATCATAAACGACTCAAATTGTGCGTATAAAAGAACAGGATAACCACACAATATAAAAATTACATTCTAAATATTGAAAAGAATTTAATTGATGCAGAAAAATTGTTTTGTTAGTGTAAACGATGTTAAGGGGTAGACTTCAATCGCTCATCCAGGGCTCATCCAGGGCTTGCCCCTGTTTATATTTGATAGGGCAAAGTACCAACAGAATGTACATCATATTTGCAAATAAAATCACTCTTTTCTTGATAAATGTTAAAATAAGTTAAAACACAGCATAAAAAACAAATAGATAATGAAATTCTTGATGTGAAATTTTTTATTTAATCTTTGTACTGAATTTCCATTCCACTTTCAGCCATATTTGCAATATTTGTCAACCACTCGACACCCAATAGTAACCGGTGTATTTGGCGTAAGCCAAAAAGTGATTTTGGCTTTTTCTCAGAATGAATGCTCACTGCCTGTTAAGTATTCGGGTTATACCAATGACGTACGCATAAAGTGAATGTCTTGGGGTACACATTTGAATATATACTGATCACCTAACAATACTGACTGCTCATTAATAATTAACAATAATACGAGAACAAAATTAGCAATAAAATAAAATATACAATCCAATAAATGCAATAAAAAAACATCAACAAAAAAAGATTTGTTAAGCTTATAATACATGTAATACTAGCTCTATTGCATTATAACGGTTAACATAAATTTTAAAAGAAACGAGGATTTAGAGAACTGAGAACTAAAATGGCCAGCACATGGATCAGATTTTAGGCCTCTGTGTTTCGGTTACCATGGTTACTCATGTCCTCATAAGATCTTCCAACAACCCGAGTGTCCGCCTCTGAGCTGTAGAACAACCGGTTTCCATGGCGATTGACCACAAGGGGCTGTGTCTCCTCTGGGTCACTCCAATTGGTCAGCAGTGGGGCTACATCATCTGTCGTGGGGTCACCAGAGGGGTCAGTCTGGCAGGAGGAGGTCACCGTGGTGAACACCACTGGGGTACGGTCTGGGCACTTTGGGGGTACTTTCTCTGGATCACTGCAATGAGCAATAAGTTTTTTCACTATTGGGCCTTAAATTTATGTTAAAGGTTATATTAAGCATCTTTCTGGGATAACTGGGCTAAATGCATGTGTGTAAAGTGTCGTCCCAGATTAGTATGTGCTGGTCGCAATCCATTTACCTAAATTGGATTGATAACCACACATCTTCTGTTCATGTTTTTTACTGAAAGTTTGTCAAGTCCCAGCTATGTGACAATTACCCTTTGCTGCTTGTAGTGGTTATGTCAGTAGCTGTATGATTACTATAAAAGTCCATAATGGAAATGAGCATTTCAATAATATTGTCAACAATAAATAGAGTATTCAACATTCAAGTATGATAAAGCCTTTTTGCAACAAGTAATTTAATCTTTGTATTAAACCCGTGGCCAGACTACTTCTTAAGAGAAAGTAAATGTTTTATATTTAACATTTAAAACTGAAAATTGAAAATTACATTGCATTAATATTTCAACAAGCATATACATGGTGACCCATTTTATTTACAGAATAAATATATAACCACTATCATACATGTATGTAGCAGATATCATGATTGATATATGTATATCACAGGTTTTATGCTTCCTACAAGTTATTATGCTGTATATCGTGGGTATCATGCTACTTACCTTGTATCATAGATGTATATTGCTGGTATCATGCTACTTACCCGGTATCAGAGATGTATATTGCTGGTATCATGCTACTTACCCTGTATCATAGATGTATATTGCTGGTATCATGCTACTTACCCTGTATCAGAGATGTATATTGCTGGTATCATGCTACTTACCCTGTATCAGAGATGTATATTGCTGGTATCATGCTACTTACCCTGTATCAGAGATGTATATTGCTGGTATCATGCTACTTACCCTGTATCAGAGATGTATATTGCTGGTATCATGCTACTTACCCTGTATCATAGATGTATATT
>VMBQ01007053.1:6331-23528 GCA_007657795.1 Dreissena rostriformis | reverse complement strand
GGCCAAATGTGGTAGCCCTATGCCATACGGTTATGGACAAGAAGATTTTTAAAGTTTGCACAAAATAGGCTTTATATAAGCATATGTTCATTTTTGTGACCCCTGGGGTAGGGTCAAATTTAGCCCCAGGGGCATAATTTGAACAAATAAAGTAGAGAACTATTTAATGTCACTACATAACAAATGTGGTAGCACTAGGCCCAATGGTTATGGACAAGAAGATTTTTAAAGTTTGCACAAAATAGGCTTTATATAAGCATATGTTCAATTTATTGACCCCCGGGCGGGGTCAAATTTAACCCCAGGGGCATAATTTGAACAAATTTGAAAGAGGTTCACCCCAGGAACATTTGTGAGAAGTTTTATCAGAATTGGACTTGTAGTTAAGGAGAAGAAGATGTTTAAAGAAACAGTTAACGCAAGCATGGACGCACGCACGCATGACGGACACAGGACCATGACATAAGCCCCGCTGGCCTCTGGCCAGTGGAGCTAAAAACATCATACAAAAAAACAAAGGGCAATAACTCTTATTTAAGAAAGTCTATGGTTATGGTTCTTATGCATGGCACTTCTCCTCATTGATATCTATACACCCATGAAGTTTCATGCTGATATCTTATATAGTTTCTGAGATATAGCCATGGAAGGTTTAAAGACAGACAGCAGACTGACTGACAGATGGATGGAATGACGGACAGACAACGCCAATTATATATCCATCTGCCTTTGGCAGGGGATAAAAACTAAAATCTTGTAATATATTTTAATAAATCATGACACGAACCAGATGCCACATTGAAGATACAAGGAGATCTAAGTCTTTGATCACAAGCATATTTATAAGGCTTTTCTTAAAAGGTTCTGTTCACATGTTTTGTCCCTCGCAATATAGTGAGCTGTGGTTTTGGAAAACTAGGCTTAATTCATGTGTGTTAAGTATCTTCCCAGATTACAGTTAGGGCTGGCAAAATAAGTTCTCTTTTAACAACAGAAATTTAAAAACAGCAATTTATCAGGACTAGTTGTTTTTGTTGCTTTTTTTGGTGTAAAACATATCAGTTTGATATTTAGTTTGCTTTTTCATGCAAGATGTTACTAGGTTATGTCAACAGTTCTGTATAATGAAGAGTTTTATTTTGGACAAATAAATGGACAGTCAAGTTCAATACTTAGTGTCTCCCACTGCGTAGGGGCTTTAATATTCATTAAACCAATATGTTGAAATTGACTAAAAAGAAGGTGCCCGATATAATTTTACATTTGAAGGGTTTATATGAGTCAATGGTTTGAGGTACGGCATATTACTCAGAATATTTCTAGGAAGTGATCATTTTCTATGAAAATAATTCAGATTTGATACCATGTCATATATTTTAGACAAACAAGTAAAAAAAAAAACAGCAAAAAAACACAAATATAAGGCAAAAGTGCTAATGACATCATGATTTAAATGTCAAATGTCAAAAAACATATTCATTCCCGCTTGTAATGCAAAGTCACTGAGATTTTGTTACTTGTTAAAAAAATGTTGGCATAGAGGTATGAAAAACAGAAAACAGGTTACTGTCCTATTGTTTTGTAATATATGAGGCTCAGTACGAATAAAAAACGGCTCCAAAATTGAGTTCCAACCTCACCTGATATATTACAATAAAATAGGGCAGTAACATGTTGTTTTCTCAGTACTCCCAATATGAGTGCTTTAAAGTACTCTTGTACATTATGCAAATTTGATAAGGTTGGCTCTTTCAATTACCAATTAATTATACATTTTCTTTAAACCCCACCATCCCTTGTAGAGAAGTTCTGTTCATTTTATCCATTAATATAAACTATCTCTTTCAAAGTCATAATGATGCGATTTTCTGATTTCAGTATAACATTTATTCATACGAGCAGATTAAAATACTACACCAATCACCTGAACACTTTTAGCCATCTTCTACAATGTTCAACAACACTTGAGCCAATAAGATTTTCAACATTTTTGTACTGAAGAAAATTGTGAGTTAAAGATTTAAACAAAACACTGATGTGTCTGCTTCATATCAGATATAATCCTTATTTAAATCCTTAATTATACTTTGCTTATATAGAAGCAATAAAAGCCACTATTTCAACAGGTGTTTCTAACACAATTTAGTTTTTTAAGTATTGTAAAACAAGACAAACTTCAATTCAATTAAACTAATTTGCCCATAATCTAGTACATTTGTTTGTTGCAACCCAGACACTCTCAAGTTAATTACCACAATGAAATAATCCCCTGAGCACTTAACAAGGCTATGTTAACCCTTTGAGTGCTGGAACCGGATTTTGAAGGTTTTTGCAAACAGTTTAGATCCAGATGAGACGCCACAGAACATGGCGTCTCATCAGGATCCAAACTGTTTGCTATTCTGATAGTGGTCTTTGAAAAAAAGTGAAGAAAATGTTGATTTTAGAAATTCAGCAGAAGACATTTTAGCAGACGACAAATTTCCCAGCATGCAAAGGGTTAAAGAAAGCTGCCAAATGATATGAGCCTTATAATTGAGAGTAAAAGAAGGCAAACAAACATGAAAAAGAAAACAAAAAGGCACTGAAGAAAGCACCAAAATGAGATAAGCCTTAGAATAGAGAGTAAAATAAAACACACACAAAAATGAAAAGAAAAAAACAGGCACCTCTTTCAATTTTCTTATTGTCTCCGTTTGGTCCTCCAGCATTTTTGTTTTGATCTTCAGACCGTCTGTTTCCCGCTGCAAGGATAAATTTCTTTTACAGACGTATACACTTTTAATGTTAATCATTCTAAATGCACAGATAGCCAATATTGAAACATGGTTACACCATAAAACTATGTTTTCATTTTTTTATTATTAATTTAATTTAAATAATTGTGCAATACACCGCTAGGGTTGCATGTAAGCTACCTGCACACAAAATACTTTCATTAAAACACAAGTTATTGGGAAAAGAAGCAAATTTCTGCCAATTTCAAAATTGTGTGACAAACGGATGGACGGAATAACAGACGGACTGAATGACGGACAGACACCCCCTATTCTATGTGCTCCTTTGGCGGGGGATATAAAAAGTTATTCCAATAATGTAACAGTGACCATGACCATGATCCATCGTCTCAAAAGCTTTCTCAAACTAGGTCTGCATATAAGCCACAACATACACAATTTCAGAACAGTACCCAAATACAAATTTAAGCTGTTGAGCCAATGCAGTTTTTCTATTTTTAGAAACAGTGACCTTGATCTTGACCCCTTTGGACCCAATGGAATCTCATGGTAAACAATGATGTAAGCTATCTATAAACACAATTTTAGCACAATACCTCAATCCAAAATCTAGTTGTTGATCATTCTATTTTTACTTACAGTGACCTTTAACTTTACCAGACTTATTCTTAATAAACTCCCATGCAAAGTATGCATATACGCCATCTGAACACGAACGTTTCATTACAATACCTCCATCCAGACCCAAGTTATTCATCGGAAACTATTTTTCTATTTTAAGTAGCAGTGACCTTGATCTAAACCTGACTGGCCCCAAATGCAATTCCAAGCTTCATATCCATGCAATCTTGCTATATCCTAAGTTTTATATAGATTGGTCAATAAGAACTGATGTTATTTACAGGAAGCCCAGTTTTCCCAGAACGAGGCTTACATGAACACCAGACAACTGTGCATGCCTGCTACCTCAAGTTGCTTCTTCAGAATGGAGATTTACCTCAAGTTGCTTCTTCAGAATGGAGATTTACCTCAAGTTGCTTCTTAAGAATGGATATTTCTGACTTCTGAGCCTCCAGCTTGGCTTGCAGACTTCCACGATCCTGGGCCAGGGACGCTCCTAAAACATACCACCATGTAGAGGTTTTGACTGTGATCCTCGCTCTGTGAAAACAGGGCTCATTGCCTGTGCGTCAAGTGTCGTCCCAGATTAGCCTGTGCGGACTGGGACGACACTTTCCCCTTTTATGGTATTTTTCGTTTCAAGAAAGTCTCCACTTTTGAACACCCATTTTAGGCGGAATGTTATAGTTTTTAAATAAAGAAAACCATTTTTTTTTAATCAATGAAATTGTGATTCATGTAAATTATATCCTGAATTGAAGTTTACGTAAGCTTGTTGTTTTTTAATATTCAACCAAATTAATGATAGATAGGCAAGCCAGTATTATAATGGAGTAACTATCCATAACTGCATGCCTTCAATAATTGCATAATGTAATTGACGTTATAATCTTATATTCTGCAGAGACAGCAGCCAAGTATTTCATGTGCTACACAAAACCCTCTGTTCTGCATGGGTTTTATTATTTTTGGAGTTGATAAAAGTGCAGAAAACTGTTATTATTTGTTACATTTGGTGACATTTTCAAGAAGGATTTGAAGGCAGTACCCCACTGTGAGACTGACAGCTATTAATCAGGCAATTCCTAATCATTTCAGACTCATGGTGTGATTTCTAATATTCTTATGCAATGACTTCACTCTTGGAAGTTATGGCATTAGGCAGTTAAACCTTTAATGTACTGTTAACGAAGGAAAATGCGTGTTTTTCTGTTTTGATTTCAATTGATCGCGTTGGTCTGGTGAAAGAAGACTGATTTCAATCATAATTTCTTATACAATAAAGATAATAATATCCACAGAGTTTAATAAATTGACACCAAACAGTCTAATAAAATCAGTGCTTAAAGTACTTCTCAATCTCATAGAGTACAGAAAAAGCAGCAAAAGATTTTAGCCGATGTGAAAAAGTTCAGCATAAATGGCTTCTGACTGCTGAAAAGCTGACCTTGGGCTGCCAGATAATGAGTGCATAAAGGAGTTTGTTGAAGCTAATGTTATATTTCAGGCATGTTCACACAAAGACACTTTTTTCGGCGTAGCTGAATAACCTAGGTTTTCACCTTAATCTGACCTTTGTAAGTGTCCAATAGAATTCAAATAAAATCTCCCGTGGAAAAGACCTTCATTTATTCCATTGGCTGATTTGAGCATAATCCCTCAGAACATTGGAAACATGACCGCGTCTTTGTAGTTTAGCATGATACGCTGGTTTGCTGCGTGTTCAGCATAAACAAAATTGTATCTCTAATGATAAGTCTTGATGGATAGAACAGTTTTACACTCAACTCTTGACATCAATACAGTTTGTGTNTGTGGGTTTTTCCAAAAATTGGAGAATCAGCGTTTGTCAACTGCAGAAGAACAAAATCGTCTAAAAATGCGATATTTGAACATAATTAATGTAAAAATGGAAGAAATAGTAGCATTAATAGAATATTATGTGAGTATTGAATAAAGATAAAGTTCTCTATTTCATCATCCAAGAATCTGCACAGAATGTGATCATTCTTAAAATCTGTTGTTTTTTTCTTCTTAATTAAATATGTGTCATCAAAAGCCATCACCACATTTTCTGAATAAGTTTAAGTCTCTTAAACAGGATTAGCTTAAGCAAACTTTTCATGTTGTAATTGGGTTAAAAATTACGTGTAACTAGAAATGTGCCACAGACATTGATGCCTTCACGCTACATGTTTGGAGGCTGACGAAGTCCAAAATATATTCCACAATGTTAACTAACATGTGTGAAGTTTTAATTGAATACCTTAAGTAGGAACATTACAATGCATGTTCACCTTAACCAGAGCATCATGTGGATGCAGATGATCAGGGCGACATTTGGGTGAGTAGATAACTCAGACTGTTAGGGGGAATAGACAGAGCTGAAAATGTGAGTCTCCACACAAATTTTCTCTTAATCCTTACCTCCCAAGGGCGGGGGATGGGGGGGGGGGGCAGGCAAATTTTCAAAGGACCGAAGCCAATTTTGAACTCATTTGAGATATCTTTAGAACAAATGTTTTGAGTAAGTTACATTCTGATTGGGTAAAAATAAGACTTCTAGAGTGTTCACATTTTTTTTTTTTATATAATTTGATCTAGTGACTTAGTTTTAGACCCCACATGACCAAGTTTTAGACTAAACTATTCTGACACAGTTGCATTGATTGCATAGAGTGTTAACAAATAAAAAAATTGATGAACACCACGCTAAAGTTTATTAAAATGTGATCACAAAAGCTCACAAAGAGTTACCTTGTACACAAGTAAACCACAACGACCAAATCCCTTAAGTGGTCTTTATTGACAGGTTAGAGTGTATACAGTTTGTTTCAAAAGCAGTGAAATGTTATATACATTCAGTTTGACAGTGGTTTTATTGTATGTACTGACCCTGTTGGGCAAGTTCTTGCTCCCACAGTTTCCTCTCGGCCCTCAGTCCTTCTATCACCGACTCCTGACCATGGACCTGTGACTTCAGCTTCATGTTGTCCTGTATATAACAAGGCATAGATTTATCATCTTGTGGGCTGCTCACAATATTTTATGAGAAAAGCATCTTTTATGTCTGTCTATTCCAACAAAAAATTAAAATATATCTTTTACACGCTGGCATATGCTGGTATAAAATCAAATAAAGTGGCAGACCCATGGGTATTAAATAATTATGGACGCTCTTGTCAAATGAAGGACAATTATCATCATCCTCATCCCCATACCCGACTCATCCCAATCCTCATCTCCATACCCATCCTCATCCATATACCCATCCACATCATCATCTCCATACCCATCTCCAGCCTCATCTCCATACCCATCTCCAGCCTCATCTCCATACCCATCTTCAGCCTCATCTCCATACCCATCCTCATCCATATCCCCATCATCATCCCCATCCTCATCCTCATCCCCATCCTCATTCATATCCCCATCCCCATCCATATCATATCCTCAGCCATATCCCCATCATCATTCATATTCCCATCATCATCCATATTCCCTTCCCCATCCTCATTTCATCCACATCTCCATCCTCATACCTTTCCTCATCCCCATAGCCATCCTCATCCATATCCCCATCTTCACCCATATCCCTATCATCATCATCATCATCCTCATCCACATCTCCATCCTCATCCCCTTCCTCATACCTATCCTCATACTCATCCCCATCCAAATCTTCATCTGCAACCTCATCCACTTCACCATCCTCATCCCTATCCCTGTCATCATCCCAATCCTCATACACATCTCCATCGTCATCCTCATCCCCATCCCAGTCCTCATCGTCATCCTCATCCCCATCCACATCTCCATCCTCATCCCCTTCCTCATTCCCATCCTCATCCCATTCTCATCTCCATCATCATCCCCATCCCCATCCTCATCCCCTTCCTCATCTTCATCACAATCATCATTATATTCCTCATTCACATCCCCATCCTCATCTCCATCCTCATCTGCATCCCCATCCTCAACCCTATCCTCATCCCCCTCATGCACATCCCCATCCTCATCCTCGTCTCAATCCCCATTCTCATTCGAGTCCTCATCCTCACCCCCATCCTCATCCCCATCCCCATCCTCATCCCATTCCTCATCCGCAGAGCTCCAGATAAAATTCTTATGTGCGTATTGACGCATTGAAAAACAAGAGCACCGCCTAGCGGGTGCAGACCGCTCATCTATTCGTCAAAGTATGAATCGAATCTGATCATAAATTAAGAAGTTATTGCAATTTTAGCAAAATTGTGGGGGTGTGGTCATTTATTACATTATATTTCAAAAATGAAAAACAACGAATAAAAATATGGGGGGATTCTTGGGGGGGGATGGTTATCTTTCTTTTCTTTTTTTTCTTTTTTTTTAACCATGTTTCAAAAAATATATATAAAAAAAATAGTGTGGGGTGTGGTAATTAATTAGATGATCTTTCAAAAATAAGAAAATGGAGAAAAAAACAAGAGATGTGTTTGTCAGAAACACAATGCCCCCTACTGCGCCGCTTTGGAAAAAATAAAAAATAAAAAAAATGACCTTTGACCTTGAAGGATGACCTTGACCTTTCACCACTGAAAATGTGCAGCTCCATGAGATGCACATGCATTTTTTTATTTATTTTTTTACCTTTGACCTTGAAGGATGACCTTGAACTTTCACCACTCAAAATGTGCAGCTTCATGAGATACACATGCATGCCAAATATCAAGTTGCTATCTTCAATATTGCAAAAGTTATGACCAACGTTAAAGTTTTCGGACAGACACACAGGCGGACAGACGGTCAAAATTTGTGTGCGTAGGGAAAGGCCTTGTCCATATACACATGCATACCAAATATGAAGGTTATATCTCAAGGGACATAGAAGTTATGAGCATTTTTCGAAACCTAAACGCAGATTTTGAAACCTAAACGCAGACCCTTACTTCAAGGTCAAGGTCACAGGGGTCAAAATTTGTGTGCGTATGAAAAGGCCTTGTCCATATACACATGCATACCAAATATGAAGGTTATATCTCAAGGGACTTTATGAGAAAAGTGTACCTATACGCAAAACTTAACCGGACGCCGACGCCAACGCCGACGCCGACGCCAAGGTGATGACAATAGCTCATAATTTTTTTTAAAAAAATAGATGAGCTAAAAATGCTTTAAAAATCCGCTCAGTACGTAACATTACGCAATGCAAATCTTGGTACGTATTTTTAATCGATTAAAGTGCGTAACCGGATCAACCAATAATCCAGATGAGGTTTTAGTGTAAGTTAACCTTTGAATTAAAAGTAAATCAAAATATGCCTGTATACAAAATGGCGGCCCATCGTGTTTATGGATCAAAAACAGGACGTTTGAAGCGACCAGCGGCTCCTGCAGGAACATTTTAAAGAAAGTCTGTTTATATCATCATTTAAAATTTATTCTGCTTGCATTTATTAATAACAAATTATAATATTTCTAGATTAAACATGCCATGTACAATGTCACTTTTCTATGGAAATGGAAAATACCCCTCAATATTCCTTAATACTCTTTATGGCTGAAACTAGGGAGTAAAATACGCTATAACAATAATATCAGGGGGTAAAATACCCTTTGGACTAAATCCTTATCTGAAGCTCTGGCCTCATCCCCATACCATTCCTCATCCCAATCCTCATCCCCATCCCATTCCTCATCCCAATCCTCAACCCAATCCTCATCCCCATCCCATTCCTCATCACCATCCCCATCCCCATCCCATTCCTCATCACCATGCTCATCCCCATCCCATTCCTCAGCCCCATCCCAATCCTTAAGCCAATCCCTATCCTCATCCCTATCCTAATCCACCTCTCCATCCTCATCCCCAAACAAATCCCATTACTCATCATCATCCTCATCCCCATCCCAATTCTCATCCTCATCCCAGTCCTCATCCCAATCCTCATCCTCATACTCATCCTCTCCCCCATTCTCGTCCCCATCCCCATCCTCATCCCTATCCTATTCCTCATCATCTTCCTCCTCATCATCATCATCACTCCACCACCACCCAGCCCATACCTGTTTGAGTAGCTCCAGTTGTACCATTCTCTTTCTGGCCTCCTCTACGTGGGCCTCTAACACTGACACACGCTCCTGTAGCAATATATGATAGAAAAAAATTCTTATTTTCTATGACACTGCACTTAAACCACCAGGCCCCAAATGAAATCCCAAGCTATTAAACCACCAGGCCCCGAATGAAATCCCAAGCTATTAAACCACGAGGCCCCAAATGAAATCCCAAGCTATGTCTTCATGTAGACAGACGCATGAACAAAGATTAGAATCAACAGGCAGACATTTTGAAATGTATAAGCAGAATGTGTATTTCAAGTTTCATGATATCTTATGTACTTTTTGATTTATTACAATATTTCAGTTTTTTGCGGACGGATGGACGAACATACACAAAACCTATAGCTGAATGTGTATAACAAGTTTAACTATTTCATCTAATGCACTGTTTAAATTATTACAATTTAAAGTTTTGTTCTATTTTGAATAACAGCTAACTCACCTTTGAAATTTGGTAAAAAAAAGGGGTTCATGCATAATATTTTGGGATTGTCCTTTATACGTTTCAAAGTATCTTCATTACTTTTTGAGAATTTGTGAAATCGCTGAACTGATAGACAGACAGACAGAAGACAGTCATGATAGACAGAGAGTAAGCCTATATCCCCTCTCAATAGAAGATGTTAGTGGTCTTATCATTAAACTATGAATCACCACTTTGAGAGGAAACAATACAGAACAAACAGTGTATTACATTGACATAGTTTCCTTTGTTTAAATCTCGTCAGGAGGGGAATACCCTCCATCTCCAACCCCATCTGAGGCCCCAATGTTCTTGAGCTTCCTAAGCACCTGCGTTACAAATTCTAAGACAATATGCTAAATATATTTTTAAAAATGCAAATGTCATTATTGATCTACTGTTTAAACATCTTGTGATAAATTACAATGAGTACAAGCTGCAATGCAAGTTGTGAATTTTCTGGTTATTGCCCTATATATTTATGGATGCCTCAATATTCTATTTCTTTCTCTGGAAATGTCTTTAATTTTATTATTACTAATATTGTAATTTTAATTATACCCTGTAGGCACATAAAGGCCAAAGCTGACTTTCACAAATTATTNCAGTTGTACCATCCTCTTTCTGGCCTCCTCTACGTGGGCCTCTAACACTGACACACGCTCCTGTAGCAATATATGATAGAAAACAATTCTTATTTTCTATGACACTGCACTTAAACCACCAGGCCCCAAATGAAATCCCAAGCTATTAAACCACCAGGTCCCCAAATGAAATCCCAAGCTATTAAACCACCAGGCCCCAAATGAAATCCCAAGCTATTAAACCACCAGGCCCCGAATGAAATCCCAAGCTATTAATTAAACCACGAGGCCCCAAATGAAATCCCAAGCTATGTCTTCATGTAGACAGACGCATGAACAAAGATAAGAATCAACAGGCAGACATTTTGAAATGTATAAGCAGAATGTGTATTTCAAGTTTCATGATATCTTATGTACTTTTTGATTTATTACAATATTTCAGTTTTTTGCGGACGGATCGATGGACAAACATACACAAAACTTATAGCTGAATGTGTATAACAAGTTTAACTATTTCATCTTATGCACTGTTTAAATTATTACAATTTAAAGTTTTGTTCTATTTTGAATAACAGCAAACTTACCTTTGAAATTTGGTAAAAAAAATGGTTCATGCATAATATTTTGGGATTGTCCTTTATAAGTTTCAAAGTATCTTCATTACTTTTTGAGAATTTGTGAAATCGCTGAACTTATAGACAGACAGACAGATAGACAGTCATGATAGACAGAGAGTAAGCATATATCCCCTCTCAAGTGAAAATGTTAGTGGTCTAATCATTAAACTATGAATCACCACTTTGAGAGGAAACAATACAGAACAAACAGTGTATTACATTGACATAGTTTCTTTTGTTTAAATCTCGTCAGGAGGGGAATACCCTCCATCTCCCATCCCATCTGAGGCCCCAATGTTCTTGAGCTTCCTAAGCACCTGCGTTACAAATCTCAGCAAATATGCTAAATATATATAAAAAAATGCAAATGTCATTATTGATCTACTGTTTAAACACCTTGTGATAAATTACAATGGGTACAAGCTGCTATGCAAGTTGTGAACTTTCTGGTTATTGCCCTATATATTTATGGATGCCTCAATATTCTATTTCTTTCTCCAGAAATGTCTTTAATTTTATTATTACTAATATTGTAATTTTAATTATACCCTGTAGGCACATAAAGGCAAAAGCTGACTTTCACAAATTATTTTTAAAGAAATTATTACAAACAGATTTTTGTGTGTGTGTCTATTGGGATTTAAATAATACACCATAAGCACTAAAACCATGGCAACAGCACATGTCACCATATGTTTTCTAATTATTGAAAAGAAAAATTTATCACATTTTGCTACTATCAGATTGTTAATATCCTGGTACGCACATCTGCGACCGAAGATATTGGGCATCAATTTTCAAATTATTAACACCATTAAGATGTTATAGCTATTGTAATTTCAATTACACCCCGAGCACACTAACCGCAATTGCAACAGCAGACATGTTTTATGAGCACACATTGATTAACTGTTAGTAAATAAATAGTATAATCTTGAGTATACCAACCCTATACTGGGAAGTCTGCTCTTGTTTTGATTTTGACAGCTCTGCTATTCTGCCCTTCTGTTCCTTAACAAGCTGAAAAAAAACAACAATGCATCAATGAAATCTTTTTCTCAATAGCTGGAATCTAATATAGAACAGTTGAAAATAGTGGAAACATGAAATAAAACCAAAACAAGAGAGTTAAAAGTCCTAAGGTGCTCACCTGAGACCCCAATATACTTAACTGTTCTGAGCAGGTAGTGTTTATAAGGTTTCACAAGAAACTTATAAGAATATGTACCTCTAGGCATGTTTTCTATCAAACCACAATCACTTTCAAACTCAGTTTAGATATATACAAAAACAATTAAGTTCTGAGCATGTTGCAAGATTAGTGGGTCAAACATGTGACTTCTAAGTGTTCAAATGGTTATACTATTATAGCCAATTAGGAAACTGTTCAGCCTCAGGACGGCCATTTTTTAAATAAACAAGAACCATATCTCACTCATCCCAGATATGCTAAGAACAAATGTTCTGAGCAAGATTCATGAATATTGCGCAAACAAATGTGACTTCTAGTGTGTTCACAAGCTTGTTCATGGCCAAGTATCAAATTATCCTTGATATCATTAGGACAAACATTCTCACAAAGTTTCATGAAGATTGGGCAATAAATATAGTTCTCAAGTGTTCACAAACTTTTTCTTTTAGATTACCTAGTTACCTAGTTTTTTTTACTCCACTTGACCACTTTTGAACTTGACCAAAATATCATTTGGACTAATGTTCCAACCAAATTTCAAGACAATTGGGAAATAAAGGTGGCTAGTGTTCACAAGCATTTTTTTAATGTGACCAAGACCCTAAGAGACATAGTTTTATAAATCAGCAAAAATATCAAATGTTCTGACCAAGTTTCATAACGCTTGGTCAATAAATGCGGAGTCTTCACAAGCTTTTATTTCATTTGACCTAGTTTTGTACCCTGTTGACCCACTTGCAAACTAGGTTGAGATATCGTTAGAAAAAAATGTTCTTACAACATTTCATGAAGATTGGGCAATTAATGTGAACTCTAGAGTGTTCTAAGCTTTTTCTTTAATTTGACCTAGTGGTTTAGCTTTTCAGCCCATGTGACCCAGATCCCAACTTGGGCCAGATAAAATTAGGACCAATGTTCTGACAAAGTGTCATGACCATTAAGCAACAACTGTGGCCGCTACAGTTAAACACAAGCTATCTCACTAATTTGACCTAGTTTTTTACCCCACGTGACACAGTTTCAAGCATCGGCAATATCATTGGGACAAATGTTATGACCAAGTTCGAGAAGTTTGGGTAATAAATGTGGCCTCTAAAGTGTTCACAAGCTTTTTCTTTAACTTGACGCAGTGAGCAAGTTTTTTACCACATTTGACCCAGTTTGAAACGTACCTGAGATTTTTATGGGACAAATCTTCTAGTAAAGTTTCATGAAGATTGGGAAATACATGAGGTCTCTAAGCCCGGCAGAAATAGCATAGGGACTTATTATAATGTTCTGGTATAGTTTCATGAAAATTGGGCAATACATGTTTAGAAAAGAAGATGCACAATAGACAAAAGGCAATCGCAAAATATCACCATGAGCATGTTGTGCTCAGGTGAGCTAAAAAAGAGTTTTACCGAGGTGAGTTCGGATATCATTTCGGAAGATTTCTCATCCTTCCTCTGTGCTGCCAAAAGGGCTGCCTGGTTCCCTGCATTCTCCTCACTCACCGTCTCAAATGCTGACTTCAGCTGGGAACCAGAAAGAAAATATATTATATTTAGTGACTTTGTACCTGGTTTCCTGCATTCTTTTCACTCACCATCTCAAATGCTGACTTCAGCTGAGAACCTTAAAAATAATGCATTATATTAAGTGACTTGGTATACCTAGTTCCCTGCAATTTCTTCACTCAACATCTCAAATGATGACTTCATCTGGGGAAAAGAAAATGAATATCTTTTTAATGGTCTGAAACCTGGGTACCTGAATTTTCTTTACTTATGGTCTCAAAGACTGACTTTATTCTGTAAGTGATCTGGCACCAAAAGATATAAAACGCTTGTGTAAAGGGCCTAAACAAGGTTAATCTAAGTAAACTTTGCTAACGTAAGTAACGTTCTCTGTATGCAGTACCCTCAATGGTTAAGAAGGGATTACACCCTCTGAGCAAAAAATGACTTTTCTTAATATCTTTACACTTACTATTAATAGACATATGCACACTTATCCAAACATGTAAATCATTATAGATATCCCAACAGTCCTTTTTGAGACCATATTCTAAATAATTGTGTCCATTAGGTGTAATTTCTAAGCTTTTAACAGTACGTTACTTGAAAAACTCGTGTTCTAAGAAAGGAATGTTCTGAATTAAGGAGGTGAAAAGCATCTGATAAGTATATAATGCTTACATATCAGCTTCTTTTTTTATATGATTGCAGGTATTGCATACGCTCAAAATAGCATATTCTTAATAAAGCTATTATTAGTTATGTGAACATTAAGATTGTGGTCACAATGGAATTCGCCATTTCTGATATTTAAAGCAGATTAAATAGCATAACACTGTACTCTAAATTTCAGCCTGAATTTTACTATAACTTTTCAACATATGTTTCTTTTCATGAATCAAAATCATTTAAAACTTCACAACATTTTAAACCCTGTAAGAGTGGCTGAAATTGTTAATCATATATTAAGTGAAAATAAAAAAGCTAATTGGCTATCTCTGGTCTTCAGAAATTTAACATTCAATGAATGCTTGTCATTAGCCTGATTACAGATCAGTAACATTAATGTATCTAAAGACCATAAATTACACAATCCTATCCTATCCCAATAAGCCATTTAGAGTTCTAGGTTGATTTTAATCAGATCTGCATGACAAATTGATTGCGAGGAAAGGGCTAATCTCCACTAATTTGACCCATCATTCCCTTCTAATACATGTACTAGTATATGTGTCCTTGCAGCAAAAATCACCCATATAAGCCTTAATTTTGTTCATAGATTTGCTGATCAGTATTAAAATATAATATCTGCAGGAATTGTGTTCAATTTGGCGTTTTAAAGAACATCTAATTGGGACTTTGTGACTAAATAACCGGCTGGTCTCTGGGAACACGCAATACATGTGTTTAGTATAATTCCAGATTTGCCTGTGAAGACTCCACAGGCTAATCTGGGATGACACTTTTTGCCTAGACTAAATTTTCGTTTAAAAGAGACTTCGGTCAAACAAATATTCCCATAGAAGCGCAAAATGTCATCCAATATTTTGGCTTGGTGGCTTTGTAACTTCCGCATGCACTTCAAAATAATGAAACAAACTCAACAGTCGTTATAGCAGACAGTAAGTTGTACTGCTCTAATTTAATTTAATCAGGGAACAGAAAATTGTTCCTCTTTATAAATACCTTCTAAGATGATAATAAACTTAATTGGATTCCGTTTTGTCCAGTCAATTTGAAAAGCAGGAAAGGAATTCTGGAATCCATATCAAGTCCATTAAATAAACAGGAAATTTCAGAAAGCATATTTTAATGGGGCTGGCCATAATTTTCAGTTCACTGTGTAATCTGTAATGAAGTTTATTTTTATATGAAAGTTTAAAGGAAGAATTATTTTATCCTGGTAGATATGTAGAAGACACATTTCAGTTATTTCCCAATATAATTAGTTATTTTTTTACGTGATAAATATCCATTCATTGAACAGATTAAAATGTGTAAAGTGAAATCTGAATACAATTTAATTAAATAATGTTTATCAATCTGCATTTACAATATAATAACTCTTTATTATTTATGAATGCAAACCTTTTTAAGTGACTACTTGTGCAAACTACCTCTCAGCATTTATGCAATGGAGGCATATTTGCCCAACAGCTCCATGAACTGTAGAAAATAATATTTGATTCTTACCAAATAATGTTCAATACTTAATGAGTTACACAGGGCACCTGTTTAATTTTGTTTTGCTATAACAGGGCAACAAACTTACAAGGAAATTAAAGTTTATTTACACTTCCCCCTCTTAAGTGGGGGCATATTTTACCCCCTGATATTATTATTAAAGGGTATTCTATCCCCTGATATTATTGTTAAAATACAAATCTTATTAAATATTTTAAGTTCATATTCAAATATTACTAGAAAAAACCTGCACAAATAACATTAGCAGAACCTGTTTTCAATAGCACTTTTTACACAATAACTCTTAAATATAGACCAATTATAACATGTCACCTTTTGTCTGTGTTTTGTGAGTATTTTTCTTTTATGTGTCGCAAATAACTTCAAAAACAAAAATGTCTTAAAATCATAAAAACAAACATAAATATTTTATTTTTGGGGAGAAAATACTAAAATAATTAATTTCTCATGGGGATGTTGCAAACACCTTGGAAAGTGGAAAATGATGAGCAGTCTATATATAACTTAATTGTCAGCACTCAAAATATCATACCTTAGCATTATAACATAATTTCAAAAGCAAATGTGTCATCAATTTAACAATTTCATCTTCTTTTGTGGAAAGCAATATGCAAACCCAGGAGATGAAACACCCAAGTCAATTCCACGTACGGTACATGAATCATAGAAGAATTCCATTTGCATATATGTACACATTAACTCTTTCAGTGCTGGAACCGAATTTTGAAGGCCTTTGCAAACAGTTTGGATCCAGATGAGACGCCACGTTCTTAGGATCCAAACTGTTTGCTATTCTGATAGTATTCTTTGAAAAAAAATCAAAGAAAAAGCTAATTTAAGAAATTTAGCAGACAACATTTTAGCAGACGACAAATTTCCCAGCATGCAAAGGGTTAAAGGTTATTTTGAAAGTAAAACAACTTGACAAGCCAGACAATGATTACTTGATTTAAGTAACAAACTCTCTTAAAGTGTGACATCTGGGCATTCGTTAATATACCATTTCTGTAAAAAATAAAATCACTATATATGATTTGAAGAATGAATCTATGAGATGTTTTCCTTAATATAATTTAGAAACTGTTATGAAAACAAATATGAAACAAGAGCACCGTCGAGCGGATGCCAATGCTCGGCTGTGGGTGCAGTTTTGGTTAAAAAAAAAAAAAAAAAAAA
>VMBQ01007052.1:20086-50754 GCA_007657795.1 Dreissena rostriformis | reverse complement strand
AGTTTGCTATGTTAAGCAGTGTGCTCGGACAATGGTTTATAACCGAAGTTCCGAGGGTAAATAAACCAATCAGTCAGCTGAGAACTTTGGATTAAATTATCAAAATAAAAACAAGAGTAATGTTGCAAACTGTGATTATATAAATTGGTAAGTATCAGTTGAAAGACGATGTTTCGCTTGTCGTAAAACCACGAGTTTTCTATACAATAACATGACTACGTGATCGGTCGATCTTGGTCGAATTTCATTAATTTTTTCATGGACGACTTCATAATTTCAATTTACTATTTAATCTATTTTGAATCCGCACACATTAAATTAATTATGATTTTAAATATTATTATAATTGTTCTTCTAAAATGTATTGACTAACTTATCATTTTTCAAAGATTTTTATTTTATGATGCGCATCGACTCGGCGTCATATCGCGGACCGCGGCTTGCCTCGGCATGTCGCAGCGGACAGATGCGGGGAAATGTGACGCGCCGCCGCGAACTGACGCGGCTTTGACGGCCGACTCGGCATCGACTCGATGGTGCTTGCCGCCGCGGATCAAGAAATATGTTTGTTCCGCGTGGGCTGTACTGTATACAGTAGACTCTGCCAATACCGGACGGTCTGGGGACCGGCTTTATCGTCCGGTTTTCAGAGAGTTCCGGTTTACCAAGAGTTGGCATTTGCCGAAATATACATTGTATGCAATGTGTACAAAATCATATAAGAANTTAAAAGCATGTGTAATCAAAATGTAATAAAATATATGAATCAATTAACATGACAAGATCCTTAAACATAAAATGTTATGAATGATGTTTTACGTTGCAGGTGAAAAGCAATGAACAAGAAAACAGAGTGGAGATCTACCACAAGATAGTGGAGGTTCTGGATCCACCAGTCTCAAAACTCAGGGATTTCATGTATTTTCAAGTAAGTGAACATTAGTTTGAAACCTCTTTATTTAAGCTTGATTGCATCGAAAGCCACAGGCTTATTGAAACGCTCTTGAGTCTGTTAAACATAAGAAGACCGTGGCAAGTTGTTTTGGTAATTGTTAACCCTTTGAGCGCTGGAACCGGATTTTGAAGGCCTTTGCAAACAGTTTGGATCCAGATGAGACGCCACAGAACGTGGCGTCTCATCAGGAATCCAAACTGTTTGCTATTCTGATAGTATTCTTTGAAAAAAAATCAAATAAATGCTAATTTTAGAAATTCAGCAGACGACATTTTAGCAGACGAAAAATTTCCCAGCATGCAAAGGGTTAAATGTATGTTTTCCAATTTGGAGAATCAGGAAGACAAATTTAAAGTTTTCATGCAATAAGGCTAATAAATTTACAGTATATGTACATGTAGTTGTGCGTGTATTTCAACATTTATGCTCTGTTATATGCATAAAAGCCGTAATGGTTAAATGTTGCACTTGTAAACTTGCCATCTATGACTGAATATTCAAGAGATATTCGCTTCATGCCTGTCTCAAACCAGGAAGTGATTGCTTCCCAACAGCAGCATTGATGTACAAGTATTTAACTATTTTGTATGTTGATTTGTAGTGTGCATATCTCCCAGTATGGAATTACTGTTAAATGGACAATGTCAATGAAAAGGGTGTTAATAATTTTTATATATATATATATATATATATATATATGAGCCTCGCTCTGTGAAAAGGGGATTTAATGCATGTGCGTAAAGTATCGTCCCAGATAAGCCTGTGCAGTCCGCATATATGTATGTTTTTTTTTTGTTTAAAGGAAGACTGTTGTTGACAAAAATCCAGTTAAAGCAGAAGGTGTCATCCCTGATTAGCCTTTACATACATGCATTAAACCCCCATTTCACAGAACAACGCTAATATATAAATTCTTGGAGCTTAAATTTGTGAATCATATTTGCTGATCTGTTATATCAAATATCTCATTTTGTAGTTATATTATATATATTCCATTCATGTACAAGCAATACACCTTTCGATTATCTGATATTAATTACAATGCAATAAGATACCCATTTTCAATGAAATAGTCCATTTAATACTCACACAATTTACACAAAGGTCTAAGAAAGGAGTTGCAATATTTATTAGAGCTGCGCTCTGGAAAACTCGGGCTCAATGCATGTTTGTAACATGTCATCACAGATTAGCCCAATCTGGGATGACAATTTCTCCCTAGACTTGATTTTCGTTTCAAAGAGATTTCCTTTGAACAAAAACGTCCATAAAAGCTAAAAGTGTCATTCCTGATGAGCTTGTGCGGACTGCACTGGCTAATGTGGGACAACACTTTAGGCATATGAATTAAGCCTGGTTTTCCCAGAGCTTGGTGTATTTGAATTTTATTTCTGATGTATCAGGTTGTAAGAAGAAACCTCGCCTTAATCTTAACTTCAATATTTCTGGGTATTTTATAGAAAAAGGCAATAGAGCGTTTTTCTGGCGAAATAAAACGGCTCTGTCACAGAGAAAAGAAGAATGATTTTGTGTCCGAGGCCTACTTGCTCACCCTGGGCAAGTTTGTCAACATGTTTGCTGTGCTTGACGAACTGAAAAACATGAAGGCCAGTGTCAGAAATGACTACTCGGCCTACCGCAGGTATACACTGGTGTGCATGTCCGGTGTTGGGTTGTTGTAGTCCTGTATTGGTTGCAGTGTTGGGGTGTTGTGCATGTTCTAGTGTCACATTGTTTTAGCCCTGTATTGGTTGCTGTGTTACGGTTGTGTGCATTTTTTTTATAGGATTATCAAACTGGGATGGCACTTGACACAAAGTTGTAACACACCAAAACTTAAATTGTTGCTGTTGTTTTTTTGCATGAAATGGAAATCTTTGTTTTTTTCTTTATTAATATGAGCATTAGCTGGAAATATCAGCTTTATGATTATTTGTTAGTAAAAAAAGTACATGTACAAAAGAATTTAGTGTTTACCATGAATAAGGATTAACTTGAAATTAAAAAGTAACAGTCTGTTTTAGTCTTGTGGTATGTTATAACTTTTGTCAAGTATATAGTCTGTTAACAGTGAATGACCATTAACATATAGATCTAAATTCCAGTTTGATAGGGTTAAAAGTCCCTTCATGATTGAGTCTTGTTCATGTTGTAATACATATATGATTCACTGACAAAAATCTTCAATTGTCATTGCATTCAATCCGCTCCTTATTAACAAATTCTACTTAGCATCATTTTATATCCATGGTGGATTTGTTTTGATCTTCTTAGTGTCATATTATGCATTTCATGTTGGGTTTTTTTTTCTCTAAAAGATTCACGTTTTGGGTGAAAAAATAAAAAATAAAAAGTTAACAAAAGGAAATTGTTTAAAAAGGACCTAAATTGAATACTTTCCCGTCAAATGTAAGCAACATTTTACTACCGCATTATATGAAGGGACTTTAAGCCTTAACATATAGCATGCCTTTGTTCTGCCATACTCCATGTTGCACAAGTCAGAACCATCACCATCAATGAGCCTTTATTATATTTTTTGTTTAAAGGAAGTCTCTTCTACACGAAAATCCAGTTAAGGCGGAAAGTGTTGCCCCTGATAAGTCTGTGCGGACTGCACAGGTTAATCAGGGGCGACACTTAATGCACATGCATAAGGCCTAATTTTCCCAGAACTCGGTCATATTATGATTGTACAAGAAGTATAACATTCTGTGTACCAGCGTACAATGTACTCTAAATTTATTGTCTCAGAACAGATTGGCAATAATGAAGTTCCCAAATTAAGTGAAGAATGCTAATTAAATCGGAAAAAATATTCACACTAAAAATCCTGATAGGTAGAAATGTATGCCTCTAAAGTAGGGACCCCTCTAGCAGCGTATAATGTTGGATAGGAGCCTCTCTCTGAGAAAACAGGGCTTAGTGCCAGACAGACAGACAGACAATTTTATTGGCGAATACAATCAGTACATAGCCATTAATGCATGTGCATCAAGTGTCTTCCCTGATAAGCCTTTCCACTTTAACTGGATTTTCGTTTAGAAGATACTTCCTTTAAACAGAAAGTACCAAAAAAGCAGAAAGTGTGGTCTCTGATAAGCCTGTGTGGACTGCACAGGCGAATCTGGGACGAAGCTTTACGCAAATGCATTTAGTCCCTTTTTCCCAGAGCGCGGATCATAAGTATTTGTGGTTCATGGCCTGCTGCAGTCATGGAGCATGTTAGACAAGTTTTAGTCTTATACTGTATTAGCAAAGTTTTTTAGAAGTGCCACATCGTAGGGCTTACACTGTATTGCATCATGCAAATAAACAAAGTTTTTAAAATAAACTTGTTTATAATAGAATGATTAATCTTCATATAACAAATGCAAAAGAAATGTTCTTTAATGAGTACTGAGGAAGCATACAACCTTAATACTTAAAAAAACTATTTTTTCCCAAAAACTATTCTTCTTGATGATGCAATGGTGTAAGCCCTGTATGTACATCATAACACGTAATCTGTTCATATATGTAGCCACAGAAACTGTATACATTTGTATCCATGTAACAACTTCTCATTGTAGCAAAGATTAGTAGACAGGTTTGGTCTTGAAGTCAAGATACTCCTCCATAGGGATGCCAAGAGAGAATTTATGACCCAGGCACATCTTCTAGCATTGGCAAACTTACTCAACATGATTGCTATACTAAATGAACTTAAAAACACGAAACCGGCCCTCAGTAATGACTACTCTGCTTACAATAGGTAACAAGCCTACTTGGGAAGCTTGGCTGCTAATAACTGTGCGATACATGAGGCTGGAAACTTCATTCCTTTAACATGAGTTTGTCTCTTTGTTGCATTCTACTAAGCTCCTGACCATAACAGAACTGTCGGATGGTTTACAGCATGTTCTGTATTGGTGAATCTAATTNAATAATTTTATTCCATAAAGAAATAATTAAATTTTATACAAAGGCATTACTGAAAGGTATGCTTTAAAATGCCAAGGCGGCCTTAAACATTACGTGTTGTCACTGAATATTGTTGCAGAGACACATATTTTATGAATCTACCGTGTATGGTTTTTATTAAAGTTATATTGATTTACGATGTGATACATATCGACACTTGGTTTCATGTTTCACTTGTTTTCAATCCTACTGTGAGAAGTCATAAAGTACTGTGTATTGGAATAAAGCGAATGTACACTATGATAACGTTGTAATCTGCCTTATTCTTCAGTACCGTTTTCAGAAGCGGGTGACGTAATAGCCAATATGGCGGCGGTCAATTTATCGATTCTGGGATTGTCGATACACAAATATATGACTACTTCATTTCAGAATTACTTGTTTATGACAAAAATCCATTAATTTTAACTGTAAAAAGTTTATTCACAAAAAAACACCACTGTCCGTTATTATTGTATATTATTACGTCGGGTATTTCAGTGGTAAAATGGTTAGATAGCATTCCTGAGGTGGCTGAATTTTGCCGAGACAAACTACAAGTACACTTGGTAACATTCCTAATATTTTTGTTTAGATGACAGGAAGTTCCTGAACAAACCTTGGAGTCGGACAATGGATCTTTCACGTTGACTGTTCAAGTAAGTCAATGTATTTTCCCACCCCCTTGTGAATGGGACGTTCTGCTTTGAATGGCAGAATTAATCATTTTGTTTAAAGACATTTTTTTTACATAATGAACAACAATTAGGTCTTACTTATGACAGAAAATTCTACCAAGGCTAAATTGCATACTTTTAATTGAAATTGTACAAGTGTTTCAATATATCAGTCTAGATGCACATGTTATGCAACACTAGAAGGCATTCAGTCAATAAATTTATTCGTGAAAGTTTCTCAGAATTCTTGTTAACATTTCAATTTTTGCAATACGAGTGTCTTGGTAAAAATTAGATCATGTGCATAAAATTCATGTATATTCTCTTTTAGATTTTCCAAAAAAAGTTTAATATTTCACTGTGAATTAGACAAAGATGACTTCTTATCAAATTGAAAAAAATGCTGTTAAATTTTCAGGAATGCCTAACCATCCTGCAGCAGAGTGTGATCTTTCAAGTAAGACGGTTGATGCATGCCAGACTAAGAAAAGGCGCAAATCAGCAGAGGGTTTGTTTTTATTTATCCAACATTTTATTCCTGTAACAAAATTATAAGTAGCCACATTATTGGTCAATTCCCACTTGAGCAAATAACACAACCACGATGTAAAGAAAATTTATCACTAGCTTTACTAGGAAAATTTCTTCTTGCCCACATTACTTTTCATAAGCTGCGGACTAAAGAGCTTATGGTAATTACTAAGACCCAAATTCATATATTTTATGTAAATTTATATTATGTGCAAGGCATTCATTCACAAACGGTGACATAAAATCAGAATTGCTTATTCAATTTCAGACGGATAAGCCAATGAATGGTGCTGTCATCCACGCATGCCATTCATGTTGTGAGACTGTACGGAGGCACCTGTTTCGAACGTTCTTCCTCTTGATGTTATAGATTAAATGTTTTTGCTCCACACATTATGTTTTAGTAAACATTGCTTCAAAGATGATGAGTCCATAGATTTAGGATAGAAAATGTTTGAAATTTTGATTATTGATTTCATACTCGTATCCTTCATTTGTTTAAATGTCTACGGCTCTAAAGACATTGGGAATTAACTCTCACCGTCATTTCTGTATGTAAACAACATCAAAAGGATGTGCTATTGCCATTAGTTATTAAGAACATTTACAGTTAAAACCAAGCAAATTATTTGTCATTAAATAAAATCTTCAAAAAGGTTACCAAAAATTGCAGGCATGTGCCAATATTTATCTTCCACAGCTCTTAGCCAATGGTGAATTAGATATGGTTGGTTTAGGATTAGCAAAACTTGCTCACCTGGCATTTTCTGTCTTATTCAGCTTTTTTTTTAAAGAAATTTTTGTGAGTTTTAATGTCACAAAAGTATTTATTTATGTAATGTGATTGCAGGAAGAGAAGCTTGAGAGGCGTGCTAGTAGGAACCAGCCACCACCACCAGTATTACACAATACTGTCTGTCATCCCCCTACACCACCAGTTGCAGTGAACCTGTCAACTATTGTGAGTTTCTTACAAAAAAAGTATATACTTATTTCATAAACCAATTATAATTCAAACTTACTTTAATTATATGCCCATTAAAAAAAGACCCTTGCAATAGGTTGTTGGCATGTAGGAAAATGATGTCCACTGTCAAACTCAACTAGTTTCATCAAACTTGATCAATGTCATGCGTATTTTGTTAAATTATGGTGTTCTCATATTGGAGGAAAATACTGATTTTAATTAATTATCATAAATGCTAATGTAATTTGACATCACGGTGTAACTGTAGAACATAACTTATGATGTTTTGACACAGATTTTATGATACAGCCATAACAAACGAAAAATGGAAGGCCAAAGCTCTAATGAGGGCCATGAGAGCAGTATTTACCCCAAAGCAGCTAGTGGAATGCTCATTGAAGGGAGCTGCTACTAATAATGACAATATTTATTTTACCAACATATCTTTGATGTTTAATTGTTCATGTATGTTGACAATTGTTATATTATTTGTACATTAAAGTATAAAATTCAATTATCGTGCGTTTTTGCCTGCCTTTCCTGTGCGTTAAATGTGCGCTTTTTGTGGATTAAAACTGCGCTTTTAAACGAGTTGAATGTGCGCTTTTTATAAGTTCTTTCTTATAAAAAAGGGCACATTAAACGCACTTAAAAGCGCAGTTTTAACCCACATAAAAGCGCATATTTTACACACATGTGAGCTTAATGCGAGTTAAATGTGCGTTTTTTGTAGGTACTTTCTTATAAAAAAGCGCACATTTAACGCACTTAAAAGCGCAGATTTAACCCACATAAAAGCGCACATTTAACACACATGTGAGCTTAATGCGAGTTAAATGTGCGTTTTTTTTTATAGGAACTGACTTATAAAAAGCGCACATTTAACTCACTTAAAAGCGCAGTTTTAACCCACATAAAAGCGCACTTTTAACACACATGTGCACTTTATGCGAGTTAAATGTGCGCTTTTTTATAGGTACTGACTTATAAAAAGTGCACATTCTACACACATGTGCGCTTTTATGTGTGTTTTAACTGCGCTTTTAAGTGAGTTAAATGTGCGCTTTTTATAGGTAGTGACTTATAAAAAAGCGCACATTTAACTTACATAAAAGCGCACATTTTACACACATAAATGGCAGTCAAAACTCACTTATAAAAAACACATTTAACTCGCTTTAAAGCGCACATTTACCCACAAAAAGCGCAGATTTCCTTTGGTAAAAAAACTCACTCGGTAAGAAAAACCGCACATAAAACGCAGTGTCAATACCGCCACGTTTAACGCACGCAAAACGTACATTAAACATACAATTTGCACACTTTTTCGAGAAGGGTGGTGTTCGTTGTAATAATTAACATACTCGGTTTTGTTGTTGACTAGCAACTCTTCCATTTAATTAAAACATCAACAAATATTTCATGGTATATACAATTATAAACGAGTGTGTCATTCTAATACCGATGTGCAAATTTTAAATACATCCCCAGTCAATATAAACTATGCGTAATTTAGATTATTTAATACACACAAATAAATTAATGGCGAAATTAAAGTTTAAGTTGCACGGCAGTACCAATAAAACTAACACAGTTGATAAACTGAGTAAATAATGTGCGATAAACAACGTGTATTTCCAAATCTCTTGTGCACGGATATGCTTTTATCATTTTCATAGTCGAGCATTCAGTTTATCAGTTGGTTTGGATCTGCTGGTAAACATTGATTTAGCCGTCAAATGAATAACCTTTAACTACACTGAGTGGAGCATGTATCATATAGACCCGTGCACAAAACAAAAATCCCAGCAAATCCAATTGTGCCGTGAAGTTGTTAAGTGAATTTATGTTAAGAAAATAGTCTTGAATTGTTTGTTTGTATAGCAACAACGATGTGGGGTGTTTGAATGCATGAGGATTGAACACGTGATGGTGGTTACGTGGGTGGATGGTTAGAAAAAAAAACAGAGCTGATGTATATAAAATAAATATAAGTTATATACATTTTCCAGACATTTACATTAACAACGATAAAGCAACCGGGTATTTTCGAGAAACAGACCATGCCAGGACATAGGGTTTATATGTGGAAAATTGAAGATAAACAAATAATAAACAAGATATGTGTTTGTCAGAAACACAATGCCCCCTACTGCGCCACTATGAAAAAAAAAGACCTTTGACCTTGAAGGATGACCTTGACNGCGCGTTAAAATGCCCTTTTTGAAAGTAATGCGCCACGCCCCTTTGCCCTCATGGATAAAACACTACTTTACCCCTGCATAAAAGCGGTATCCAAACATTCCCGATGTACAGCCGATATTTCATACAATTTATCCCTCGTTATGTAAATAAATTGTGTAATGTGCACGATATATTTTTAAGTTGTAAGATTGGTACTTTTTGGTTACCTTGTACACAGTACACTGCAGTTGCTCTGAGGAAATGGCTTCAAATTCTTACTACATTGTTTGTTTTGTATTTGAGCTTTTCTATTTGACTTATTGATCCCTGTAGCACAAGGAAAACAGCACAAAGTCTATACCCTAGATACACTTAGATACACTATATACAGTAAATACACAGTCGTGAGTCAGGATTTTTTTCTTCAAAAAATCGTTTATAGCTTTAGTCTTGATTAATGAAGCATTTCAATGATACATGCTAAAATTACTCAGGTTAAATCAACACAGACAACTTACATTTTTCAAAGCAATTCCAGCACATATTGATAATAAATATGTTAAAGAATGTCATAAACACATATGTTCGCCATTTTGCGGAAGTAAGCACATAGTTGCACCATGCACATGAGGTTCTCAAGTGAGTTGTGGGATGTGCCTCTATTTGACGCCCACCTGAAATGTGGGTATCACCACTGAACACTGTTAATCGTGTAATTAGATGTGCGCGCATAGGGCACTTTTTAGTTATAACAGCCAATCGTCAAATGTTGGTTGATGCAACATGTACAATTTATTTTCTATTTGTCTGTATTGAATGTCTTTAATTTAACTGACATACACTAACACAATGATTGTTATGACAGATTATACATGGTTATTTAAACCTCAAGTGGTATAATTCAAAGGATAGTACGTCTGGGCTTGATTGGGCCATAAAACAAACGCAGTTTGCTTTTTTTGCTGATTTTAATCCTGTCATTTCTCTTCAAACTGTAACCGGACTTATGAAGTGTTACAAAACAAATCTGCCAATTTCATAAAAAATTTACCTTCCCCTCTAAGCCCGACATATGACAGTGAAGACTTATGGCTGAGTATTTATTGTACATGTATAATTATTTTATTTAAACAAAAATGTTATCAGATAATAATTTTAACCTTCCAATATTCAAAATCCGTTTTATTTCCCTGTAAATATTTGTTTTAATGTCATCTTTATAACCATCTAGTCACAATTGATACTTTCTATTAGGTATATGTCTGGATGTTGACTAAACTGTCTTTGGTCAGTTTACTTTACCATGATATTTGTACTCATTAAATGCTTTAATTAATCATATTTAGATATGTTTACATGCATATTTTACAGAGATACTCATCTTATGTGTAGAACATAATTATTGACATTAATAATTGCATACAATAATTATACCAGTAAGCGTTGCTGACCCTAGTTTTCTAATCCAGGTCAAACTATGCTTTATGTATATGAGCCTTGCTCTGGGAAAATGGGGCTTAATGCATGTGCTTAACCCTTTGAGCGCTGGAACCGAATTTTGAAGGCCTTTGCAAACAGTTTGGATCCAGAACGTGGTGTCTCATCAGGATCCAAACTGTTTGCTATTCTGATAGTATTCTTTGAAAAAAATCAAAGAAAATGCTAATTTTAGAAATTCAGCAGACAACATTTTAGCAGACGACAAATTTCCCAGCATGCAAAGGGTTAAAATGCTTTCCCAGATAAGCCTGTGCAGTATGACACGTTCCACTTTAATAGTATTTTTTGTTTGAATGAAGTCTCTTCTTATCAAAAATCCTGTTACGGCCAAAGTGTTGTCCCTGATAAGCCTGTTGGGACTGCACAGGCTAATCTGAAATAACACTTTACGCACATGCATAAAGCCCCATTTTCCAAGAGAGAGGCACATATAATGACGTGTTACATAATGATTAATTGCATAAATACAAACCTTCAAACTAATTGCACACTAGGGCCGCCCAGTTCCTTAAAGTGATGGCCGACCCGGCCACCCTTGAGGAGTCCCAGAACCTCTCCATGTTCCTGGCCACACAGAACAAGATCAGAGACGAGCTGCAGAAGACACTGGTGGCCATAGAGGGGTACGAGGATCTGTTGGCCGACATCATCAGCATCTGTGTGAACATGTACGAGAACAAGATGTACATCGAGCCCAGCGAGAAATACATGCTTGTTAAGGTATGCTCCGGTAAATTCAAACGAATTAACAGATTTGCGAATGTCTAAAATCCAACTTTTGTGCTGATCATCAGGAAAAATATATATGCATAGTTTTTGTGAGGCTTGAAAAAGTGACATACTCTTGGTGTTGGTAGTGATATTCATTATGGCATGAACATTTTTGTCGTGTTCTGAGAAAACTGGGCATAATGCTTGTGCGTAAATTGTCATCCCGGATTAGCCTGTGCAGTCCGCACAGGCTAATCAGGGACGACAATTTCAGCTTTTATGGATTTTTTCGTTTGAATGGCGTCTCTTCTTAGCGAAAATCCAGTTTAGGCGGAAAGTGTCGTCCCTGATTAGCCTGTGCAGACTGCACAGGCTAATCTGGGACGACACTTTACGCACAAGCATTTTGCCCAGTTTTCTCAGACCACAACACATTTGTGTGCAGTCATTATAAAGAATAAGGGATGTACTAGTGCACGTTAACAAATGGTTTAAGCGTTCTTGTTCATATCATACTCAAATCACTCAAAAATTCAAATAATCATTTCAACCAAGAAAACTCAAGTTACAAGTCTGTAATATTCACAATTTGCCGGTGCCTGGAAAGCAGGCTTGTCTGAATGTGGATCACTTGTCAAGCCCCATCGGGCGACACAGCCTACTAGTTTATAGATTGCTAGTTTATTTATCAAATTAAAAGCATCCAAATGTTAAGCTCTTTTCTGTCTTTACCTAGGTGATGGCGTTTGGGCTGTTCATGATGGACAATCCCAATAACAGCATCTATAAAATGGACCAGAAGAAGAGAATCAGCATCTCAAAGATAGATAGGATACTCAAGGTAACGTCATATTTCATTGCTGCTTGCCTCTTGCCTCTTAGTGCCTCCAATAATATTGGGATATGTTTAATGATACACATGATTGATACACACTGAAATCGAATAGCGCGATTGCAGCTCTAATAAATGTAGCCCTCCTAAAATAAAAAAAAATATTGATAATTTTTGGATTTACACTATATTATTCAAACACTGTTGTAAAGTAAAGAACCAATGTTTCAGTTAAATGTATCTAGAATGTTTGTTTTTATGCCCCCTTCTTCGAAGAAGAGGTGGTATATTGTTTTTTGCCTGTCTGTCTGTCATTCTGTCTGTCCAAAACTTTAACCTTGGTTAAAGTTTTGTCATAACTTTTGCACTATTGAAGATAATAACTTGATATTTGGCATGCATGTGTATCTCATGGAGCTGCACATTTTGCGTGGTGAAAGGTCAAGGTCATCCTGAAAGGTCAAAGGTCAAAAACACAATCCAATGGAAGTAATAAGCTTTACAGGGAGATAATTTCTATACCTGCCAAATGATAAATAGAAATTTTATTTCAAAGCGGCGCAGTAGGGGTTATTGTGTTTCTGACAAACACATCTCTTGTTATACTAATGTAAACATCTAACATTTTTGGGGCATCTGCGAACTGAAATGACCTATAAAAGCCCCATTTACCCAGTGTGTGTGACTCAAATAGGTTTGAAAGTTAACCATATTATTCTGCACCTCCAGCAACTGGAGATCGTTCCTCTGTACGGGGACATGCAGGTGGCCCCCTACCAGTACATCAAGAAGAGTGTCAACTATGATGCGTCCAAATGGCCTGAGTGTGAGTCGAGCAAAGTTAGCCCGCAGTCAAACATCCTGGCACATCTGGAGCCCATACGGGAGGACCACATGTCGTTCATCAGCCAGCTCTCCAGGCACAGCAACGAGGTATTGATTTTGTGAATGTGGACTTTGTATCACAGAAAATATAGCAGCGTTCTGGGTAAACTAGCCTTTTGAGCGCTGGAACCGGATTTTGAAGGCCTTTGCAAACAGTTTGGATCCAGATGAGACGCCTCAGGATCCAAACTGTTTGCTATTCTGATAGTATTCTTTGAAAAAAAATCGAAGAAAATGCTTATTTTAGAAATTCAGCAGACAACCTTTTAGCAGAAGACAAATTTCCCAGCATGCAAAGGGCTCAATGCATGTGCGTAGTGTCGTCCTAGATAAGCCTGTGCATTCTGCCCAGGGATGACACTTCCCACTTAGACTGGATTTTTGTTTAGGAGAGACTTTCTTTAAACCAAAAATTCCATAAAGGTTGATATTGTCGTCCCTGATAACTTAGATAAGCATGTTTGGACTGCTCATGTTATCATGAATTGACACTTTATGCACATAAGCCCAGTTTTCCCAGAATGTGGCTCAATTATAGGAATTAATATCAAGGATATGCTTACTGTATATTCCTGTTTACAACGCATGGTTAAAAGGGCATTAGACATACTGCGCAGTTTTCTAATTACCATTTATTACTGTTCACATGTCACAAAAAGCATGAAAGATTGACAGTTGCATTTTCATATTAAAATCCACAAAAAATGCTGTTCTAGTGCCTGTATTAAAGGACGAAATACATTACATTTGTAAGTCCAATCACAGAAATGAGATTGAATATTCCAATGTAAAAATGTGTTCAGGGGCCGCTCCTTAAGAAAACCTTAAACTAAGTCATTTTTTAGAGAATAATTTAAACTTCAATTCTCCACTCCAGTATGTGGAGCAATGTTTTAAATATAAAAAAAATATAAAAAATACAATTATTTATTTATTTATTTTTGTTTTAAATTGTTGAAAATTTAATTCATCTGCTGATCTGCCTAATAAGCTGTCATGAGAATGAAGGGAATAAGTTAAAAAAAGAAAATGATGCACTGATTATTCATGATTTCTGAGCGAGGGAATACATTATTAACTTAAATTCAATGTATAAAGTGCTCTGTATATGCTGATACTTATTTAATGGAGTGCATTTATTTTGGAAAACTGGAAGTCTGTACTTTCCTGACATTTGATTTGGAAGTTTTGTTGATATTGTTCAAAGTTTTGACAGTGTGCCACACAAGTCCTGAACTTGTTATTAGAACTGAACCAAAGTTCTTGGTTTGTTGAACGTGTGCCCTATATCAATTCGTACTTATATGCCAGTTGACGTGAATAAATATTTAGAAAAAAAAATCTAAATTATTCACCTTACCATGATTAATCTTTTATGACTGTTACTTTTGAAGTCCAGGATGTTCCAAATCTGCTAAACCTGTGACCCAAACTGAGAGTTTATCCTCAACTCCCTCTGTTACAAGCCCTGTTAATTACATTATGATATTTCAGTCAGCATGCTTTGCTGTTGTTGTTTTCTCGTCCTTACCCTAAATGTGTATTGTGTAATAATTCTTTCAGTTTGTNGGCGTGGGGATACGCGTCGGCCTCTGCCGCGCCATTTCTAGTTTGAAAATGGTTCTGGTCAGTTGAAAAACATAACCACCAGGGGGCGGGGCAGTTTTACTTATATGGCTATAGTAAACCTTGTTTACGCTCTAAAAGTCACATTTGTAGTGCAATGTTCATGAAACTTGGCCAGAACATTTGTTCTTATGATATCTCGGTTGAGTTTGAAGAGTTGAAAAAACATGGCTAAAACATAAAGCTTGTATACACTCTATAAGCCACATTTTTAGTCTTCATGAAACTTGCAAGTCAGAACATTTGTTCAAATCATATCTGCGCGAGGGCGAAAATGGTTCTGGTCTATTGACAAACTTGGTCAGAACTTTTGTCTAAATGATATTTTGGCTGAGTTTGAAACTGGGTCATGCAAAACCAACAAAACTACGCCACAAGGTCAAATGAAAGAAAAAGATTGTTAACTTTCTTGATGGCACATTTCAAGTCGAACCTTCATGGGCTCAATCAGAACATTTGTTCTAATGATATCTCAGCCTAGTATGAAAATGAAAATGTGCCTAAAAGCTAAATATTTATGTTTTTTAAAGCTCTTTTATTATTCTTAACTCTATCTCCTCAGAATAGTTTGTTTACTTCCTTCGGGTTTCAGGTGAGGGCCTTAGGGCCCATGGCCCTCTTGTTTGCATAATCATTTTTAATTAACCAGAACACACTTTCTGTTCTGATGCATGACAATTTAACACCATGTTGTTTACATCACAAGCAATAGAATTCCACAACATTGTTAAGTGGCTAATAAACAATGATCATTGTAAAATTTATTCCTTTATAAACTCTACTAAGTATACACTTTTTATCCCCCGCCAAAGGCGGATGGATATAGAATTGGCGTTGTTCGTCCGTCTGTCACAAAATTTTGTAAGGGCTTTATCTCAGAAACTATATAAGATATCAACATGAAACTTTATGGGTGTATAGATATCAATTAGGACAGGTGTCATGCACAAGAACCATAACCCTACACTTTCTTTAATAAGAGTTATGGCCCTTTGGTTTGTAAGTGATGTAACTTTTCAGGGCTTTATCTCAGATACCATACAAGATTTCAACATGAAACTTCATGTGTGTATTGATATCAATGAGGAGAATAGCCATGCTTAAGAACCATAACTCTTCACTTTCTTAAATCAGAGTTATTGCCCTTTGTTGTTTTTGTATGATGTAACTTTTCAGTGCTATATCTCAGATACAATACAAAATTTCAACATGAAACTTCATGGGTGTATAGATATCAATGATTAGAATTGCCTTGCATAAGAACAATTACCCTGCACTTTCTTAAGTAAGAGTTATTGCCCTTTGTTGTTTTTTGTATGATGTAGCTTTTCAGGGCTATATCTCAGATAGGGTTCTAGATTTCCACATGAAACTTCATGGCTGTATAGATGTCAATGAGGAGAATTTAAATGCAGAAAAAACAATAGCCCTACACTTGATTATAATTATACCCCCATTACCATTGGTAATGGGGGCTATATAGGAGTCACTTTGTTGGTCTGTCGGTCGGTCGGTCTGTCTGTCCCGCTTGTCCGGGCCATTACTATGTCGTTCATCAAGGGATTTTGAAATCATTTGGCACATTTGTTCACCATCATTAGACGGTGTGTCGCGCGAAAGAATTATGTCAATATCTCCAAGGTCAAGGTCACACTTTGAGGTCAAAGGTCAAAAATGGCCATAAATGAGCTTGTCCGGGCCATTACTATGTCGTTCATCAAGGGATTTTGAAATCATTTGGCACATATGTTCACCATCATTGGACGGTGTGTCACGCAAAAGAATTACGTCAACATCTCCAAGGTCAATGTCAGACTTTGAGGTCAAAGGTCAAAAATGGCCATAAATGAGCTTGTCCGGGCCATAACTATGTCGTTCATCAAGGGATTTTGAAATCATTTGGCACATATGTTCACCATCATTGGACGGTGTGTCGCGCGAAAGAATTACGTCAATATCTCCAAGGTCAAGGTCACACTTTGAGGTCAAAGGTCAAAAATGGCCATAAATGAGCTTGTCCGGGCCATAACTATGTCGTTCATCAAGGGATTTTGAAATCATTTGGCACATATGTTCACCATCATTGGACGGTGTGTCGCGCGAAAGAATTACGTCAATATCTCCAAGGTCAAGGTCACACTTTGAGGTCAAAGGTCAAAAATGGCCATAAATGAGCTTGTCCGGGCCATAACTATGTCGTTCATCAAGGGATTTTGAAATCATTTGGCACATATGTTCACCATCATTGGACGGTGTGTCGCGCGAAAGAATTACGTCAATATCTCCAAGGTCAAGGTCACACTTTGAGGTCAAAGGTCAAAAATGGCCATAAATGAGCTTGTCCGGGCCATAACTATGTCGTTCATCAAGGGATTTTGAAATCATTTGGCACATATGTTCACCATCATTGGACGGTGTGTCGCGCGAAAGAATTACGTCAATATCTCCAAGGTCAAGGTCACACTTTGAGGTCAAAGGTCAAAAATGGCCATAAATGAGCTTGTCCGGGCCATAACTATGTCGTTCATCAAGGGATTTTGAAATCATTTGGCACATATGTTCACCATCATTGGACGGTGTGTCGCGCGAAAGAATTACGTCAATATCTCCAAGGTCAAGGTCACACTTTGAGGTCAAAGGTCAAAAATGGCCATAAATGAGCTTGTCCGGGCCATAGCTATGTTGTTCATTGCCATAAATAAGCTTCTCTTGTTTTGTGAGACAGCATGCAAAATATTCTGTGTCAATGCAGCATGTGGGGGTAAACGTCACGTCAGTGACAAAGCTCTAGTTAATTAAGGATTTTACCGTGTATCAAGAGATTTGCACCCATCCATAAACAAACTTTATTTGGCAGGGAATATCAATTCAACGAATTTGCTTGTTCTATATTCTTTTGTGTAAAAAAATAATAATTTGTTAGTGATATTTGCTGCTCTAACATTCCGCTTAAGCTAAATCCCTGGTTATAAAGTTCATAATTTTTCTGCCGTTTTCCAGACTTATAAGAAATTCTTTAAGAAGAATTATGAAGATCCTATACTGGTGAACATAACAATTTGTGACCTGAATCCGCACACAGTGTACAAGGTCTGTGTCAAGTCCCGCTACATGGAAGATAAAGTAGAGAAAGGCTATTGGAGTGAACCAAGCTGCATTTCGAAGCAGACACCTCCAGCAGGTATTGTTTATATAAAAATGAAGATCACTTAGGCATTATCGACTGAAATATTTTGACCTAATGAATAGCAATCGCATGGCTGTTATCTCAAAGTATAGATGGATCAGGGTTTTGCAACAAAAAGTTTGAACTACCTCAGAGCTATGGTGTCTTAACCCTTTGCATGCTGGGAAATTTGTAGTCTGCTAAAATGTCGTCTGCTGAATTTCTAAAATTAGCATTTTCATCACTTTTTTTCAAACAATACTATCAGAATAGCAAACAGTTTGGATCCAGATGAGACGCCACGTTTTGTGGCGTCTCATCTGGATCCAAACTGTTTGCAAAGGCCTTCAAAATCCGGTTCCAGCGCTCTAAGGGTTAAGATGAGATCTTGCGAATGCTTTCCAGGTGGAGATACCTCATTTTAAAGAGTTAAAATGCTTCATTTTAATAACTAATACAAGAATCTGAATTAAAAAAACAACAATGTTTGAATGTTTTATTTGAATAATCGTTATCTTTGTATAAGTTTTTGGATTGTCTTTCTGAAGTATCCTGCTCTATTATGGATGAAGATGAAAAGCAATGTGTGTTTCTTTAGTCGTAACCATAACCAAATATTTAGAGAAGATATTAGTTTAGTAGACAATAAAGATGGATCTTACCATAAAGGCTTAAAAACTGATGCTTTCTAAGGCCCCTCAAATGTTTTGTGCCGAGCAGGATAAACTTCTTTATCCAATACTTTTCTAATATTTTATATATGTCACATTATTCAATCCTCATGAGTAATGTGAACATTAGAAAAGATAACAACAAATAACGTTGGTTTCCTAGTTTTTAGACTGGGATTTTTGTTGACTACGTTTTTTTATGGCATCATATTGAAAAACATTGCATTCTAAAAAAATACCTATGGAATATAAGTGTGCTTTAAAAGGGACAATACAAGGCTTAAGTTTATACAATGCATTTTTACCAGTGGTCAGATGTCTACTGAATGTTTAAACGCACAAACACACAAACACTAAATCTTATCCCTGCCATAAGAAGTGGACATTTCATTTGATTACAAAATGTAAAACTTGTACTTTTAAAGGGCAATAAGTGATTTTCAACAGTATGGGACTCCTGTATTGCTTAAAATACTGTCAAAACCTCATTTCTTATGGTTTCTTACAGTTCCAGAGGTCAGTCCAGATGAATCAAGCTTGCTGTATGAAATCCAGAACACAGACACTTCTGTAATCTATTGGAAGGTATGAGACATCAAGTGATTGTGAGATACACAAGTCTGTATGAAAATCCAGTTGCTGTCTTAAATAATATCACGGTGTTGAACATAGGGTGCTTGAAATAATCAAAGCGCTTTTTGCATTGCACACACTTCACATGAAATTACTCCTTTTTAAATTGCAAATTTAATTAAAATGCAACACATTCAAGCGTATGTAAATGCAAATTTAGACGTTCAGCAAGCATAGCATTAACAGGACAAAACTCACGAAAAAGGTAGACAGCACTGTTGAACTTTTGTGTCAACCTGACTCTAAACAAGTCTTTGGTACAGAAAACTGCAGTGCGTTTTATAGTTGGTTTTGAGCGATAATACATAGAAGAGGGTTGCTTGATCCTCGCCCTATCTATTTCTCCTTATCCTCCTCCTAACATCATCAGGATCGTCATTCTAAAAAAATAAATAATATCATTATGAACAACAATGGGGAAATCATTGTGTTCACAGTGTTTAACTTATAAAATTGAAAATGATGTCGCCATCTACACTGCAACGCCGATATATCGCGGACCGGTATATCGCACTGATCGGTATATTGCGCTTCGGCTATGGCTCCCGAAAATCCGACAAGCATGATAACTAAATGACATGTTTTTATCTGAGAATTGGCTAACTTAAGCAAAAACCGGTTGTAGCTAGTATTAACACCCTATATTTTGCGGCTTACTATAGCACGCAGTGAAGCGTGAAAACAGTCAATTAGTGATAGTGTTGTTTGCACACAGCCGGGGTTGTTTTTAGCACTTAAGAAATAACTAATTAGTGTCACTGCATAGGTAATAATGGCAGTTTACTGGTATAAATTTTGTGTAAATTTCTTTGAATATATGCATATGAACGCCATATAAATAAAAATGTACATTATGCTTATTTAAACAATTAAACAAATCATCTTGTCCGCTTTATTTTTGTTCGAACTGCATATTCTTCTTTCGTGATATCTCGGTATGCCTGTAAATATGAAATAAAAACAACTGTAAGCAATAGTGGCATGCTGCCTACGTATTCTAAAAGACTATTTATAAATATTAAGGGTAAATTCGAATGTATGCACAATTATATTTTATACTTATTTTACGGTAAGAATTCTTCTATTAAGCTGATTCGCGAGGGATCTTACCTGAAAATAAAAAATATCATTTACATTTTGGTTTTTATGATAAACAAAACTTATACAGATACGTATGTATTTATGAAAATGTTCATCTAAGAATAGGTTTGCAATTATTACGATACAAATATGTAGCAGCGCCGTTTATAAAATGAAAACATTGGGGAAATATGACAAACTGTATCTATAGTTTGCGTGGAAATCCCAGGGCAATATATTTGGCCTAATGATTCGGGTTTGTTTTTTATGATTGACTTTGATGGCTTAAAAAAGTAAAATAGTGTTCGTGATTAATTTGCATGTTTATTGTTTTATGTGTAAGGTGGTTTATTATCGTCGGAATATACTTTTTCCATTAAATATTTTATTAAAATTAATAAAGCCATTAAAAACATTTGAGAACCTCTGTTTACTTTAAACAGTACTTCTTTATTCGGTAAATCGTGGAAGTTTTATTCTTTAGCAATTTTTTCAGTATCATTAGTTGTTTGCATGCACGCTACAAAAAAGTAACAATAGTTTTCTAGGCCACAAAGTTTTGTTAATACCTGCCATGTAAAAATTCAAATATTCTATTAAATAAAAAGGCGACTATGTATACCATTTTTGATATTCAATAATGTTGCTTTAAAATACTCAAATTTAATAAAAGACACATGTTGACACTTGAATTAGGAAGGTTTGATAGCGAAAAATGGTATCTCTAATTTTGACTACATTGACACTTTCCCAATTTAAAGGGCTTGCTGTTATGCATCTAAATAATCATTTGGATGTATTTTTAGCCTCTGACATCATGTGAACTCCACTCACCGCCGCAAGAAGCTTTCTACGAAATTTCTGTAGGTGGTAAAAATGTTAAGCAGAGTTCACAGCACTTCAGGAGTAACATACAAATATCTACCAATGAAAGCACCTTCGTCACCATAGAAACTGTTAATAATGTTGGCAGATCTCGAAAGGCAGCCATTTTGAACATTNTCTGGTAATAGGATAAAATTGGCTTTCATGTTCAAGGGAGTAATTATTCAATTCATATGCAAAAAATATAACATGAACTTCATGTAAGTTTTAATACTGTATAAAATATTTACGAATGGTCTTACAAATTTATTGAATTGACCACCACCCCCATTTTCTATGTTACTTTACAAGGCAACCATTTAAGACATCAGTAAAAGTGTGTTGCAAATTGGCCTCATGCAAACAATGCCAAAAGCCAACAATGTTGTTCACAATAATCACATGTATATTTGCTCCCCTGGTCAGGAGTTTAGGCGGAATATCTCAAAAGTAAGTTAGTGGCATGTAATTAATAGAATTCAATTCCTCAGGCCAGCATGTTGGGTCTGTTTTTGCTGATTAATTAGTAAGCATTCCCAGATGATGCCAATATTGCTGGGCTTTCTTGCCAAAATGAAGTCGCTGCTATCTGTTAATCTTTCCTTGCTCAGATAAGTTTGTATTTTGTATGCTAATTGTTAGGTCTTTATTTAATATGTGTCGTTTGTATTTATTATTTCAAAGGAAAATTTCCTACTTGTTTCTAACTCAGCATGGTCTCATTTTCTTGACCGCTTGAAATACTTCAGAAATAGTGTGTGCAGTCTTGTTAATACTTCATGACATTTTTCCATCAATTTAATAACTTTCATTAAGTCAACTTTATTAAAATGTAAAAATTATGAAGTGTGCACATATTTTTTGCATCCATTTACAAGATTTATTAAGTATAGAACATTCGTACTAAATCATACAAGTTGGATGTCAACATGTATTTTTTGGTCCAAACAAACAATTGTCACAACTTTTTTCAAATGTGTTGTTGCCCATACACCCACTACTCACTGTTATAGCCAAATGGCTAATGAACAATATTTTTTAGCTTTTTGTAAAGTCAGAATTAATTGTTTTTTCGCCTAGATGTCCATAATCTTGACAAACAAGTTGTTTAAAATAAGAGATGAGTGACAAAGCTTCAACTGAGTAGGTTGGTTCAACGTCCAAACTGTCCATGGATATATGGTGCAAATCATTAAGTGAAGTGCAGACAAACTTTTTTGTTACAAAACACCATTGTCTGTATTTTGAAGACATGATCTTAGCACAATGAAGCCCAGGGCTGGTTGTCACAAAACTATTAAGAGCAATACCTTAATTTATATAATTATCTAAAGTCTATTTTGTGTTAATTTTCATTTAACATCAACATTTAAATCAATAAAATATTTCTAAAGTAATTAATATTTGATCCTTTTTGAAACAGATGACTTTGGATTTTTTACTGAAAAAATTTGATTAGAAATCCCCCCTAAGGGGCTTTGGGAATTGTGGATGCATCAATATATTGTCAATCAAATTTCTCAATCAGTGAATGGTAGGACATCATTTTAATGAAATTAAGATGTTTGCAGGCCTGATGACAAGAAGAACATTTCCTACAAGTTGTTGCCTAAGAAGCCTGGGTTTATTTCGCTTCGGCTATGGCTCCCGAAAATCTGACAAGCATGATAACTTAATGACATGTTCTTACCTGAGAATTCGCTAACTTAAGCAGAAAACCGGTTCTAGCTAGTATTAACACCCTATATTTTGCGGCTTACTATGGCACGCAGTGAAGCGTGAAAACAGTTGATTAGTGACAGTGTTGTTTGCACATGGCCGGGGTTGTTTTAAGCTTTTAAGAAATTACTAATTAGTGTCACTGCATAGGTTATAATGGCAGTTTACTGGTATATAAATCTTTAAATTTCGCAACTGGTCATTCTGTCTCTGTACATGAAATTCATCGCAAAAATGGCTATGAGCAATACTGTCACACGCAAACGTAAACAGTTCTCGATTACTGAGAAGATCGAGATAATAGACAAGGTAAAGGCTGGTCATGTGCATATGAACGCCATATAAATAAACATGTACATATGCTTTATTAAACAATTAAACAAATCGTCTTGTCCGCTGTATTTTTGTTTGAACTGCATATTCTTCTTGCGTTATATCTCGGTATGCCTGTAAATATAAAATATAAACAACTGTAAACAATAGGGGCATGCTGCCTACGTATTCTAAAAGACTATTTATAAGGGTAAATTCGAATGTATGCACAATTATATTTTATACGTATTTTATGGTAAGAATTCTTCTCTTAAGCTGATTCAAGAGCAATCGTACATGAAAATAAAAAATATAATTTACATTTTGGTTTTTATGATAAGTAAATTTATACAGATACGTATGTATTTATGAAAATGTTCATCTAAGAATAGGTTTGCAATTATTACGATACAAATATGTAGCAGCACTGTAGATAAAATGAAAAACATTGGGGAAATATGACAAATTATTTAAAGAGAATTCAGAAATAAAGACTTAGAACCATAACACTTGTTTATTAATTTGTTTTGGCCATCCAAAGATGGTACAACAAGACGCCTTAAACGTTTTGCAATATATTTAAACAACATACATAGATTTAAGAACATGTAAATAATGTGTAATATGTGGGATGAAAAGGCCGTGTTACGTTACTGACTATATGATGTTGTCTTAAGGACTCGACTATAGTAAGAGGTCGGGAAGTTTCCATGGCCGAGAGAAAGCCGGGCTGAGCAACAAGAGTTCCCCTTAATAAAATGCATAGTGCTATACATATATATATCAATTTGGCTAGCAACTGTAAATAGTGGGTAACGCAACAAGTTACAACCCAAGAAATTGCAACGCAACACGCAAAATCCGGGTCACCAAGTACTGTGGGCGAGTCCCGGGCCAATGTACAAACCACCAGAACGACGCAATGCAACTCACCCCACGCAATTGGGGTGACGGACAACAGTAAGTGTAGCAAACGACGCAATGCAACTCGCCCCACGCAGTTGGGGTGACGGACAACAGTAAGTGTAGCAAAGTTGAGACACAACATGTGTCGTGCATCAACACCGACTCGTCTGCAACATAACCCACAGCATTATATATATAATTACAGTATAGTTTATTATTTTCTGCCCAAATGCCTAACCGTAACTCCCTGTTGATTGGCGACACAGAGGAGCCGGTGAGACAAGCCCAATGAAAAATGAAGCCTATAGTGAAACCCTTGATGTTTTTGCCTAACTGTGGTTCCCTCAAACCACCATGATAAACGACTGATTGTAAGAGGGTGCACAGGTCCAAATGTGAGTACTAGTATACATTAACAGCTCAGTGAAAGTATATTAATGTACCCAGCCCGACTGAGTCTCGGCCAATATAAATTTTCCTTCCGAAAAAACACGACAAGTAAGTAATTAATTGTTGAGACGTGTACAAATAAAAAAAACAAAATCACTCTTAGAAAATACAATGTAAAAGTAATGAATGCTTCGCAGCTCATCAAGATTACGAATGTTTAAGTAATAAACGCTTTTAGGTGAGGCAAGTACTGGAAGAACCCGACATGGAACTAACTGGTTTAGAGTTAATAACAACTTGTCACAAATCACACTTAGAAAATACAATGTAAAAGTAATGAATGCTTTGCGGTTCATCAAGATCACCAACGTTTAAGTAATAAACACTTTTAGGTGAGGCAAGTACTGGAAGAACCCGACGTAGGAATTAAATGATTTAGAGTAAATAACAAATTGTAACAAAAGTCCACCACAAATCCAACAAGTATTTTGTAATAGTACACACACAGTGTAATGTCTGGTCCAATGAGGCCAAGTGCGCTTCCTGGATATCGAGAATGTTTGAAATATGTGAAGGCCTTATAAGGTTAAAAACGCAGATGATGACTGTTATTAAGTTCATCGAAACACCGGGGCATGAACAGGCCCGTGTTGAAAGCACTTGTAAAGGCTGCTTGACAGGTAGACCGGTAACCCTGTTGTAGCAGAGTCGACGTTCTTGTTATGGTTTGGCCACACGCGGATGGAGGACTTTTTCACTCGTTGGGTGTGGTGGAACTTGTTATAGAGCCTCGGTACGTCACCGCTGCTCTGAACAGACCAGTATTCCAAGTGGTATGTCTGGGTTCTGTAACAACAAAACTAGAGCAGCAATCTGTTGATGGTGTTAAAATATAATTGACATAAACCAACCCCAAATATTATTATAAGTTTCAGTAGGAGTTGTGTTAACGTATGCCTGAACAGTATAACATAAAACTACAAAAATGCAACAGGAAGTCACAATGATTGTTGATCATGAACATTAAGATTGAGACATATTTATATATCGTATTTATATGCCTGCATTTGTATAACTTAAGCAAATACAAAATAACACTGGCAGAACTAAGTAAGTTAATTAAATACAAGGCACAAAGGAGCAAGCTGGGTGGGCTGGGCAGGAATTTCAAACCAAGAAAATTTATTTGATGTTCAAATGCTCGTTGTCGGATGTGAACTGATCAGACTGGTTTGAATATGGTCTCTAAATTATTGCTATGGAACAAGATAAGCATCAAACCGTCAATAACTTAAGACAATGAAAACCGAGGGTTCCGAATGTGATATGTAAACAAATAGACGACGAAACAGCTGAATTGCATAAATAATATAATTTATTCTTTATTGGAATAAATCGCTTTAACCGCAATACGATTAAGTTAGACATTTCTCGAGTTATATCACGCGCCGGATATATCGACCACACCAACCGCGATACATCGGCGTTGCAGTGTATTGTCTTGGTTTGTGAGTACCATATTCAATCCATGCATGTTTATTTTTATGTCCCCCAGTCTATACTGGGGGACATATTGTTTTTGCCCTGTCTGTTTGTTTGTTGGTTTGTTAGTTTGTTTGCACAAACTTTAACATTGGCCATAACTTTTGCAATAATGAAGATAGCAACTTGATATTTGGCATGCATGTGTATCTCATGGACCTGCACATTTTGTGTGGTGAAAGGACAAGGTAATCCTTCAAGGTCAAAGGTCAAATATATGGGTCAAAATCGCTCAAAAGGGGACATAGTGTTTCTCAAACACATCACTTGTTACATTTATCTTCACTTTGATTTTTAAACAATAAGTAATTAATTTGTGTAATTGAAACAATTATAACATACACAAAGACATCAATTTTAACATTTTTACATGCTAGTTTAAGTTTTGCAAGACAAAAAATGTATTTCTTGCATAAATGCATGCTATTAGCCATATTAAATATTGTATGGTTTCCAAACTCCTGGGCAATGATAGGGAGTTTAGAACATTTTCATTTTACAATGTTAATATAAATAACCTTGCATGTCATGTTTTGGCAGAATAGTAAATAGCACGTCTTTATCTATCGGGGTTAGTTTGTTTGTGCTGCTCAATTACTAAAGAACAAATTAAACTATTGTAATGAAATTTCAAATTTAGATACTTTACATTAAGATTGCATGAGGGTTAGTTGGGTTTAAGGAGAGTTTTTGCAAATTAATTAAGTGCTCCAGTACTTGATAGCAACAATAATAATAAAATATACGTTCCTACAATACATATGAGCCTCGCTTTGTGAAGGGGGTTTAATGCATGTGGGTAAAGTGTCGCCCAGATAAGCCTGTGCAATCTTACCAGGCTAATCAGGGATGACACTTTCCGCATAAACTGGATTTTTGCTAAGAGAAGACTTTATTGAAACAAAAAATACCATGAAAGCGTAAAGTGTTGTCCCCGATAAGCCTGTGCAGACTGCACAGGCTAATCTGGGATGACACTTTACACACAAGCATTAAACCCCCTTTTCTCAGAGTGCGTCTCATATGTTTGTTAATTTTTAATCTCAAATAAAGAAAGGGAAGCACACTGTCTTCAAAAAGCTTCTGTTGATATTATTGAGTTCACCCTATTAATTGGTCTAGAATTTCTGTAATCTTGATTTATGTAATTGTGACTGTTATGAGGTATAACTTTAATAGAAAGAAGTCTAAATGAAGGCAACTGTTCATTGCTTGTCCCCACTATATTTATATATTAGCCTCGCTCATATATTTATTGCATGTGCCTAAAGTGTCATCCCATATTGGCCTATGCAGTCCGCACATTCTAACCTGGCACAACAATTTCTGCGTAAACTGGATTTTTGCTAAGAAAACACTTACTTTTAACGAAAAATATCATAATAGCGGAAAGTATCGTCCCTGATAAGCCTGTGCAGACTGCACAGGCTAATCTTGGACAACACTTTACGCACATACATTAAACCCCCATTTCACAGAGTGAGGCTCACATTGATTCTGTTCTGACAGGCGATAACGACCACCCGAGAGACGCCTCGCTCAGATGCGGAGAACAAGGACCTGTATGAACTGGCTCTGCGGGGTCTACAACTGTGTTCTTCATGGACCCAGCAAGTCATGGAACTGGTATGTAAAACTTTGGTTAACCCAGCTAGTAAACAGATTATGGCCCATGCCCAAAAAGTTCCTTAGTCAAATTTAAAGATGGTTTCTTCAAATCGTTATATTCCTTAAAGTTTGTGAAATGATTGCTTAAACCAAACAGGTTTGTCTTGTTTGGGTTTAATTCTAGTAAAGGAGCAACCTATATTGCTATTTTCGACATTTCAATTATTTATCTTTGCTTTTCATTGTGAAAATTTGATTCTGATTATTTTCCTTTATTAAGATTATTTTGTGTGGATTATGCCATCTGTATTTATAAAAAGAAAAGAATAAAAACACTGTCTTCTGATCAAGAATTCTTTTCAGCGAACACTTTCATTAAAAGCTGTTTGACAAACTAGTCATTATTGTTATGATTTGAATTCATTACCATCAGGAGGTGTAAATTCTGTGCCACTGAATTGTTTCAAAATTGATAAGATGCATCTAAAAGCGAAAGGAAATTTGCAATTTATCTTGTAACTAGTTGGCTTCAAATTTACTGATGTGTTCTACTATACTCATGACTCTAGTTGAATAAAATATAATTGTTTGATTTCTGGTACTGTTTATGTAAGTTATTACGCCAGTTTGCTATTTCAGTACACATGGAAGCTGCTGAACCCCGTGGACAATCACAACAACCAGAACGCGAACTGTCCTGCTGACGCCGAGGAGTATGAAAGGGTACCAATTAAAATTCTGATGTTAAAATTATCCATTGTATTGTAGTGTACTTTAGCTGACTTCTTCAAAAATGTATCTTTAATTATAATGTTGTAACTTTTGCAGAATCAGGGCTTTTGTAGTAAAAGGGGCTGTTATAAAAAGTCGTAATTGGCTCATAAAAACTATATAATAATGCAGTTTTTCCCTCAAAATGGTGATACCCTTGGATTTTAAATTCCCCTTCTCCAAAATGACACATTATTTACAATCACCCAAAATTAAAAGTCCCTCCCAATCTCTGCCACCATTTCACATTTTAGATAAGTGGTTGTAAAATCTTCACGGTGGCGAGTTTATGTTCTTAAATATTAATACCAGCCTCTGAACGCTTCTTACAGTCGACGCGCTACAACTACAGCAGTGCAGAGAAGTTTGCGATCATCGAGGTTATCGCCATGATCAAAGGACTGCAGCTGCTGATGCTGCGAATGGAGTCTGTCTTCATGGATGCCATTCGGAGGCACATCTACGCAGAGTTGCAGGACTTTGTACAGCTCGTGCTGCGAGACCCAGTCAGGAAGGCCATCAAGAAGAAGAATGATGTCATTAAAGTGTAAGAACTCAACAGCTGTTGGAAAGTTTTTTTGATGTCCCCTCACCATAATGATGGTGGAAGGGCATATAGTTATTACCCTGTCTGTATGCATAGGTTTGTGTATGTATGTATTGATGGAGAGATATGATTGGATTATTATCCTCCGCCAAAGGCGGAGGGATATTGTTTTGGCGTTGTCCGTCCGGCACTTTTGTATCCGGAGCCATATCTTGGAAGTGCTTTGGTAGATTTCATTAAAACTTGGTATGAGTATATATATGGATACGAGGATGATGCACGCCAAATGGCATTGTACACCATTTGTTAATAACAGAGTTATGGCTCTTTGTATAAATTCTGTTTCAATGCAGCATGTGGGGGTATACGTCACATCTGTGACAAAGCTCTAGTTTGGCGGGGGATATCAATTCAACGAATTTCCTTGTTTTTCATGTCCTGCTTATGATTTTGTTGTACTTTAAGAGATTTCTTAATAAATTGGTACAAATGATCATCATGGCATGCACAAAAATCATGTAGCTGGCTAAAAGGTCAAGGTCTCACTGGGCACTGAAAAGTTTTGCATTTATACATGTATATTATTGTAATTGAAGTAGATGTACATTTCCAGCCTGTTTTTTTTATCATTATGATGAGATTTTAAAAGGAATTGGCACATATTGTCACTATATCAAGATGACTTATCACAAACTTCAAGCCAAGGTCACAATTAGGTCAAGATGTGTAACAACAGTTACAGTTGCAAACAGCTGCATTTTTTTTTACTTATTGCGGACTGCACAGGCTAATCTTGGATGACACTTCACACACATGCATTAAGCCAACTTTTGTCATTTGTAGGATCGTGATGGCGGTTCGTAACACGTGCGTGGACTGGTTGCGGGGGGTGGAGCCCCAGGAAGACCCTGCCATGAGGGGCAAGAAGGACCCAGACGAGGGGTTCCAGATCAAGGTGCCACGCAGGAATGTCGGGCCCTCTACCACTCAGGTGAGCAAACACAGTTGCCCGGGCATGTGTTTTATTTTTTTTACTTAAGTTGAAAAAGAAGAAACAAATAATAATTTGTGTTTGAAATGCTTTCTTTTGGTAACCAAGCAGATGAAAAGCTTAATAGTTATATTATTATACCCCCATTACCATTGGTAATGGGGGCTATATAGGAGTCACTTTGTCGGTCGGTCTGTCGGTCTGTCCCGAAATGAGCTTGTCCGGGCCATAACTATGTCGTTCATTGTGCGATTTTAAAATCATTTGGCACATTTGTTCACCATGATTGGACGGTGTGTCGCGCGAAAGAATTACGTCAATATCTCCAAGGTCAAGGTCACACTTTGGAGTCAAAGGTCAAAAATGGCCATAAATGAGCTTGTCCGGGCCATAACTCTGTTGTTCATTGAGAGATTTCAAAATCATTTGGCACATTTGTTCGCCATCATTGGACGGTGTGTCCCGCGAAAGAATGATGTCGATATCTCAAAGGTCAAGGTCTTACTTTGAGGTCAAAGGTCAAAAATGGCCATAAATGATAATGGCATAATAATTCTTTAAAATCACCATAAATTAGCTTCTCTTATTTTGTGAAGAAATATTCTGTGTCAATGTAGCGTATGGGGGTATACGTCACTTCTGTGACAAAGTTCTAGTT
>VMBQ01007052.1:2953-17025 GCA_007657795.1 Dreissena rostriformis | reverse complement strand
ATTTGGCACATTTGTTCGCCATCAATGGACAGTGTGTCGTGCGAAAGAATGACACTGATTTCTCAAAGGTCAAGGTCACACTTTGAGGTTGAAGGTAAAAAATGGCCATAAATGAGCTTGTCCGGGCCATAACTCTGTTGTTCATTTAGAGATTTCAAAATAATTTGGCACATTTGTTCGCCATCATTGGACAGTGTGTCCCGCAAAAGAATGATGTTGATATCTCAAAGGTCAAGGTCTTACTTTGAGGTCAAAGGTCAAAAATGGCCATAAATGATAATGGCATAATAATTCTTTAAAATCACCATAAATTAGCTTCTCTTATTTTGTGAAGAAATATTCTGTGTCAATGTAGCGTATGGGGGTATACGTCACTTCTGTGACAAAGTTCTAGTTCATTTTCTTGTTATCTCTCACATGTTCTTTATTTCCAGCCCATACTGTTTTTTTTTTATAAACTAAGCATTTTAGTCTTCACATTTTTGGTAAGATGGAAACATGGAACAGTGGCCACTTATGTCTAATTTTATTAATAATCATCATTTAATAAACTTTAAAGTATAAAATAGCAGTTGTTGTGTATTTCATAGTTATAAATATAAAGTTCAGCCATAATTTAAAAGAAAAAACATAAATTATGTGTTTTATTAAAATGTACATAGGTGTATTTAACAACCCGTTTTCATTTGTGAATGTGAAAAGAACCAAAGCATAATGGTCTTTGAAGTACAAGTCAAAGTGTTATGTTTACATAAAGATATACACACATACATACATCGACCAGTAAATCCTAGAACATTTAATGACTAATGTGTACAAACACAAAATTTGAACAGTCAATCTATCAAAATAAAAATGTACAAAAATTCAAACTTATTTAAACTTTGCAAAAGTTTATATTTTGGTTCTGTATATAATAGTTATATTACACTTTGTACACAAGACATATAGCAAAATCCCCTAACCTTTTAGATATTGCAATTCATTTTCTCAAAGCACGTTCATTGATAACTACAAACAACAACATGATGGTTTGGAACAAAATACATTTCAGCTATACATGGTTCGAACAATGCTTGAGTCACTGATTGCGGAGAAGAACACGGGAGGCAAAAAGACCTTGCGGAAAGACATTGATTATCAGCATTTCCTTGCCATTGATAACTTTCACAAAAACTCATTCTACTGGTCGTATTGTCTTAACTTCAATGGTAATGTCATATATTTGTTTATGTACGACCATGCAGCCTGATTATCATAGGAAAGTTGTTTTCATTGATATTTTAAGGTTTGTTTTTTATAAGTAAAAGATAAGATTGGGTTATACATTAACATTTTGATAACAGTAGCCCAGCTTTGTTCTTGCAATATGTCTAGTATGGAGGACATGGAAGTTTTCAAAAAAAAATATGGGGCCCACAGCAAAACTAATTGAATGGGTCAAAGGCTAATTGGCTACTCCTAACTTAATCCCTGTAAAAAATACTATTTCAATTTCAAATATGTTTCAATGCAAGTCACAAATCCGTTTGCATGGTTGTGAAAAAACATTTTTCCAATTTTAAACAGGAGAATGGTCGTATGCATGTTGCATGTATGTATTTATTACGGGGTATGTGTCTACGAATACAATGGGTGCTTGTTTGGAGATACCTTTGCTAGAAACCATTGAGTATCGCTCACTGAAGCATTCATGGTATTGCCTCAAACTGAAAACCCTGAAATATTTCAGTATCTACTGCATGTTAAATCTACACAAATTATTCTTGCAGCTTTACATTGTAAGGACGATGCTTGAATCGTTAGTTGGCGATAAAAATGTTGGGAAACGTCAGCTTAGAAAGGAAATGCATGTGAAAGACGCTCAAATCATTGAAGCTTTCCACAAGTTTTCATTTTACTGGAGCTACGTTTTGAACCTGAATGGTATACTTTATAGACCTAGTGCTACTGACCTCACATATGTACCATATTGGGTGCACACGGGCTTGGTTCACGGGCACTTGCACCACTTGGATGTGCATGGAGCTTTGTACTGACCATAGTGACTTGTATGCATTTACATATGAGCCTCGTTCTGTGAAAAGGGGGTTTAATGCATGTGCAATCTGCACAGGCTAATCAAGGCCAACACTTTCCAATTTTATTGTATTTTTCTTTTAAAGGAAGACTCTTCTAAAACAAAAATCCAGTTTAGGCGGAAAGTGTCATCCCTGATTAGCCTCTGCGGACTGCACTGGCTAATCTGGGACAACACTTTTGCACATGCATTAAACCCCATTTTCTCAGAGCGCGACTCATCTATTGATTACTTCACAGTGGATCTCGATAACATGATCAATACTAAGAAAAAAACTTTCTTTTTCATTGTTTATTGCTTATTAAAAATCATTTTAGAGTTGTAATACATAGGAATTTAACCTTGATTACTTAAGCCCGAGTCGTTTCATAGTCTGACATTATAATGACAGAGAGATGTTTATTGACAGATAATGCCCTCATTATTTCTTACATTATTTTGTATACATTTTTGCAATGAAATGGAGAACTTTATTTTGGGATGGTTAGCTTTGGTTCAGGCTTTTTTTTGCCATTGTAAATGAGTTGTTTCATACCGGTCGTTTTGTTCTTTGTATATTTGTTAAGTAGAAGTATCATGTTAGATTTTACATTGAACTTTAATAGTTCAAGTAACTCGTTTATCAAACATGATTTCATTATTTAGCAAAACAATTTATAAAATTCAAATTCTTTGTTTAAAATTGTTACACTAGAAAATTTTCATTTGAAACTTAAGTGGCTGTTAGCTGAACTTGGCTGATAGAGGCAATGAACCCTGGGCCCCATTTTGCTAAGCTACTTGCGAAATCCCTACACGTTTTCTCATAATTTAAATGTCATATAAGTACTTTAATTAAACCCCAGGTTTTGGTATACACAAAAATAGGAGGAGCGTATTTTTCAATGGTGGCTTTTGTTTTCATTTACATTTTTTTTTATTTAGACACATTTAAATAAAATTTTATAACTATTGAATTCAATACAAAATTTAAAATTGTCACAGTATATGACATTTGCATGACATGTAAAATGGTTATTATGTTCTTAATTTTCAACCCAGAATTAAATCTCTAGATACATGTATAGTATGAAATACCAAAGCCATTAAAAGATACAAAGTTTATGTAAAAAGAAATGGGTAGAGAATTGTTGACCTGGTTTTGTTTGGTTTGTTGTGGTTATAAACTCTTCTAAGCGGTTTGATGTGAATATATTTGTATCTGTTTATATGCAATGATTAATTCACATGTACACCTTATAAAATTACTAATGCAATAGTCACCACTCAGTATTATGTATCTAACAAACTCTCTTTTATTGATTATGTGTAATGATTCTTAATGTTAATGTTAAAATGTGCATATCAAAGTACTGAAGTTTGTTTGTGTGTTATGACATATTGTTGATTGATTTGCTCTGGAAAAGACTATCCTATCTGGTCCAATATTTGCAATCCATTCATAAGAATAACAGATACTCTTCAACTCTGGAAGATACCAGCGTTCATATGTACTCTATCTAACAATCAGCTTACTGATAGGTTATTAACATTTTATGCTAAATAAAGACCGATAACCCCGGTAATTAGAGGTCGTGAATAGACAGTTAAATTTAACACTGTAGCATTTTCAGAACACAATTTCAAAAAGATCTTTAGTTAAAGAATTTCTGCGTGATTGCTGGCCCAGTCTGTGATATATGAGCCTCGCTCTGTGAAAAGGGGGTTTAATGCTGTGTGTAGAGTGTCATCCCTGATAAGCCTGTGCCGACTGCACGGGCTAATCTGGGGCGACACTTTACGCACATGCATTAAACCCCCTTTTCTCAGGGCGCGCCTCATGTATGGCGGTATTTCAGAGTCACTTCACAACAGCTGCAACCTGTCCCAGCTCTGGTTCAGGGAATTCTTCCTCGAGATGACCATGGGGAAAAGAATTCAGGTATTTTTGTCACATCTCACTGCATGTCATTCAGAGGACAGATTGTCAAGTATTCTGCTAGCGATTGTCCTAATACATGTATATGTAGCATTGCCCAAGAATGAATTAATTTCTTTCTATAAAGTTGCACATTTGAAATAATTGTGAATGTTCAGCTGTCATTATTACATGAATCAGAATCAAGTAATGAAGTTAGATTAAATATTATTATAATTCGAGGGCTATAACCCCCTGGCTCAAAATTTGTTAAGCCCATTTTGCCATGCTTTTGCAAAATCCTTATGATTTGGCCTATTTTTATGGAGTTTTATGGTAAAAAAGCTCTATCCAAGTATACATTTGTGTTGATTGTGTTAATTTGCATTCACTAGCTTCTTAAGAGAATGTCATATTATTCAGTTTATATAGTTGCCATGGTGATATTTCAGTTTCCCATCGAGATGTCGATGCCCTGGATCCTCACAGACCACATTCTGGAGACCAAGGAGGCATCTATGATGGAGTAAGTTTATATGAGCCTCGGTCTGGTAAAAATGGGCTTAATGCATGTGCGTAAAGTGTCCTCCAAGATTAACCCTTTGCATGCTGGGAAATATGTCGTCTGCTAAAATGTTGTCTGCTAAAGTTCTAAAATTGGCATTTTTTTTTTTTTTTTAAAGAATAAACTGTTTGCAAAGGCCTTCAAAAATCCAGTTCCAGTGCTCAAAGGGTTAGTGTGTGTAGTCCCCATAGGCTAATAAGGGTTGAAACTTTCTGCCTATACAGGATTTTTGTTTAAAAGAGACGTCCTTTAAACGAAAAAGTCCATAAAAGCCGAAAGTGTCATCCCTGATTAGCCTGTGTGGATTGCACAGGCTTATCTGGGATGACACTTTATACGCACATGCATTAACCCAAGGTATATGATATGAAATGACAACAAGAGTCAGATCCTTATTATCACATGTTTTAAAGTAGCAGATTTAGCTTATATTTACAATAATGTCGTGATTAAACAGGAAAGTTGTTTATATTGTGTGATGTCGCTTGACTTTGCAACGTCATTTCAGCTGAATAAGTTATTGAATAGGTCAGTCAAACAAAAAGGAGCCAATGAAAACACTCAAAAAGCTATACACATGTATTACTCATTTTTAACATAAAAATATTTCTAATGGTTATATTTCATAGAAAACAAGGTGTATCGTGTGATAATAGGCAATTCACATGTCTATGAATTTCTTAAATATATTTCAAGAAACTATTATTTTGTGTAAATTAATAAAAATATAATGAAATAAATTGAAGATATGGGGGAACATATAAAAATTGTGTAAGTAGCTGAGTCAAAAGGGGCCCAGGTCTTTGCCCCAGTGCCCCTTTGGTTTGCCCCTGTGCCTTAGCAAAATTCTTTGATAACCCTGGAATTGTGCATTCTTGTGAGTGCATTTTGTAAACCTTAGGAACTACTATTACCCAATGAAAATCCCACAAAGAATGCAATATTTATTTTAATTTACGGAAACAAAAGCTTTCTCAGTGATCAAGACAGTGCGCTTTTGTTGGGAGGTTTTTACTCTCACTGCCTTAAAACTTCTGTCTACATGTCAATAGCAACTTTGTGGTAGTGAGAAATACATCAAAATCATAAATGTTGTCACTGCTAGTTTTGATAAACCTGTTGGTTTATAGTTTTATAATGTGTTAGACATTTTCACCTGGCTGTTGGTCAGAATCTGTTTAGGATTAGAAACAATTGTGAAGGATATTTGACCCCCATGGTGCAAAAATGGCTCTCATTCCATATGAGGTCAGCATAGATGCAGACCTGTCTGCACATTTGCTCAGCCTGGTCAGGAGCTACTCTATCCGCTAATGAAACGATGAAACCTTGTCTGAATTTATAGAGGACAGTGTAGCTCCTGATCAGCCTGCGCGCTGGCTGCATATGACATGACCCATTTTCCAATGATGCGGGTCCTTTAATAACTCCCACAGTGTAAGCCTTGTCCTCAGTCTACGCTCACTCTGTCCAAACTGGCTCTGTTATCTCCTTCAGGTACATCCTGTACCCCCTGGACCTGTACAATGACAGCGCCCACTATGCGCTCACACTGTTCCATCAACAGTTCTTGTATGATGAAATAGAAGCCGAGGTAAGGGATTTCTTTACAAAAGGAACCTCAAGTGAATAAAGGTTTGAAGATGATAATGAAACTATTGTATCTGATAAAAAACTTTAAAATTATTTGAATAATGTGTAAGATGTCTTAAATCTTGGTCTTTATTATATACCTGTCATTTTTCTGCCACTGATACATACTGTATTCTACAATAGAATACAAAAACCCATATCAGCTACTATCGTTTTCTATTTCCATATCAGTAGTAGCTACTTGTTTATGTCAATACAGACATATGGTCGCCTTTTACAATTATTTTTATGCCCCAAAAAACATAGCTTACTTGATACCAAAAGTGACGTCAATGTCATACATGGACGTTACCTTTGTTGCGGAAAAATACTTTACCTTAAATAGTTTGTGATTTGTTTTGGTATTTAACAATTCATACCTGAGCCTCTCATGGATACCTCTTCACACAACCAATTCTAGTGATACAAGTTCTCAGAACACCCTACAAGCGTAATATTGTATACTGATCATGGAGTTATTTGTGTCGTGTTCTGAGAAAACTGGGCAAAATGCTTGTGCGTAAATTGTCATCCCAGATTAGCCCTTGCAGTCCGCACAGGCTAATCAGGGACGACAATTTCCGCTTTTATGGAATTTTTTGTTTACATGATGTCTCTTCTTAGCGAAAACCTAGTTTAGGCGGAAAGTGTCGTCCTGGATTAGCCTGTGCGGACTGCACAGGCTCATCTGGGATGACACTTTACGCACAAGCATTTTGCCCAGTTTTCTCAGAACACACCACATATTAGCGCTCATATAAGATGCAGTCAGATCTTCAAGACAGTAATAGCAAACCTGAAATTCTTACAACCTTTTTTTTAACTGTTCGAACATATCTTCAATAAATTGCGAGTCACTATCATCATACAAGTGGTCCACTTGAACCACAATATGTCTTTTTTTGGGGGGGTGGGTGGGTGGGAGGAGATAGTGAGGGAAGTGATGATTGCAGGCTAATAGCTTGTATTTCTGATGAAAAGATTGTGTTATTTAATGTTATTTTACAGATTTTCTCTTATTTTGCCATAAAGACATTGAAACACATCCATTCTTGTGCTTAGTATAAGACTTAACACCAAAGTTAAACACTGAAAGTCTATGCGACATAACTAGACACTACTGCCCTGATGCTAGAGACAATAAAAAATTATTACATATTCAAACTAAGATACAATTCTTAACAGTTACACATGTTTCAATGTTTCTGTATTTTCTTCTAGTTGAACCTGTGTTTTGACCAGTTTGTGTACAAACTCAGTGAACAGATTTTTGCCTACTACAAGCAGCTGGCTGGCAGGTATATGGAGCTGTTTTTGAGTCGTGCTCTGTGAAAACGGGGTTTAATGCACGTGCGTAAAGTGTCGTCCCTGATGAGCCTGTGCAGTCCGCACAGGCTAATCAGGGACGACACTTTCCGCTTTTATGATAGTTTTTGTTTAAAGAAAGTCTCTTTTTAGCTTACGCAAATGCATAAAACCCCCTTTTCTCTGAGCTGTATTTATGTGATATGTTAATTAGGGAATTGTCTCTATGTTGACTATGTTTCTTGAAGTAGTAATCTGCAGCAACAAATAAGTCATGCCAATGAGGCTAGCTCAGTCCGTAGAGTGCAGTAATGTCAGTTCTCCAGTTGACTCCCTAGTAAGGCCAGATAATTGTGTGGGGATTTTCATTGAATTATTTTTACAGCAATACTTTCCCTACCTCTGTTTGAAGTATGATAGCAGTCAACCAAATTTGCAGAAATGGGTTTTTATGCAAAACAAGTGTTTAGCTTAATTGGTCAGTTTTATTCCAGTTACTGAATTAAGAATGAGCTCTTGCAACTGGTTTACTGCTCAGCTTGTCCAGAAAAGGTGTGAGAAGGTTTACCAACTGCTAAGAGTGATAAGTAAGACAAAAAATCTAGACAAAGTTATGGAAAACACAAAACTCAGTTTTAATATATTATTCTTTTATGATTTATATATGTTATTATTATGTTATTATTATGTTATTCAATTTTGAAGCATCATGCTTGACAAGCGATTCCGAGCGGAAAGTGCGACTATCGGACATTTCATAGATTTCCCGAGGACCAACCGCTACGAGACACTTCTAAAACAACGGCACGTGCAGCTCCTGGGGCGATCTATTGACCTGAACAAATTGGTCGGACAGAGGATCAATGCAGCCCTACAGAAATCACTTGAGGTGGCCATATCGAGGTTTGAGGGAGGAGACATCACCGGCATTATGGTAATTTAATATATAGTCCTGTGGAAGTAAAAGAAATATTTGCTACTTGACATNCCACACAGATATATAAATCAATCCACTATTTAGCGTAAATTTGATCACGAACAAACTGTTAATGCCCTTATTACAACGATCTGAGTTGCAGAATGTGTTTTCGTTTAACTGTAAAAACTGATGACATATTTACTCGGAAGTGTTTGATGCGCGTGCGCATTGAAAGATAGACTGTACACGCCGCTTTTATTGGAAAAAATGCGCTTCGTTAAACAAACCCGATTACCATTCTTTATAAGTACCGAAAAGATCCGAAAAGAACTCAATAAAAATCAATACGAACCGATATAAAAATAATATTCGTAACTTGATTTTGTAATTCTTAATGGTACGACCAGATTTTAAAATAAGTACGTAACGGACTTGAAAATAATTTGTAATTACGAAAATACGACCCTTATCTGGAGCTCTGCTTGTGCCTAAATTGTCATCCCAGATTAGCCTGTGCAGTCCGCACAGACTAATCAGGGACGACAATTTCCGCTTTTATGAAATTTTTCGTTTACATGATGTCTCTTCTTAGCGAAAACCTAGTTTAGGCGGAAAGAGTCGTCCCGGATTAGCCTGTGCGGAATGCACAGGCTAATCTGGGATGACACTTTACGCACAAGCTTTTTGCCCAGTTTTCTCAGAACATGCCACATATTAGCGCTCATATAAGATGCAGTCAGATCTTCAAGACAGTCATAGCAAACCTGAAATTCTTACAACCTTTTTTTTAACTGTTCAAACCTGTTCTAAAATATCTTCAATAAATTGCGAGTCACTATCATTGTAACTAGCATCATACAAGTGGTCCACTTGAACCACAATATGTCTTTTTTTTTGGGGTGGTGGGTGGGAGGAGATAGTGAAGGAAGTGGTGATTGCAGGCTTATAGCTTGTATTTCTGATGAAAAGATTGTGTTATTTAATGCTATTCTACAGATTTTCTCTTATTTTGCCATAACGACATTGAAACACATCCATTCTTGTGCTTGGTATAAGACTTAACACCAAAGTTAAACACTGAAAGTCTTTGCTACATAACTAGACACTACTGCTCTGATGCTAGAGACAATAAAAAAATATTACATATTCAAACTAAGATACAATTGTTTGCACATGTTTCAATGTTTCTGTGTTTTCTTCTAGTTGAACCTGTGTTTTGACCAGTTTGTGTACAAACTCAGTGAACAGATTTTTGCCTACTACAAGCAGCTGGCTGGCAGGTATATGGAGCTGTTTTTGAGTCGTGCTCTGTGAAAACGGGGTTTAATGCACGTGCGTAAAGTGTCGTCCCTGATGAGCCTGTGCAGTCCGCACAGGCTAATCAGGGACGACACTTTCCGCTTTTATGATAGTTTTTGTTTAAAGAAAGTCTCTTTTTAGCTTACGCAAATGCATAAAACCCCCTTTTCTCTGAGCTGTATTTATGTGATATGTTAATACGGGAATTGTCTCTATGTTGACTATGTTTCTGGAAGTAGTAATCTGCAGCAACAAATAAAACATGCCAATGAGGCTAGCTCAGTCCGTAGAGTGCAGTAATGTCAGTTCTCCAGTTGACTCCCTAGTAAAGCCAGATAATTGTGTGGGGATTTTTCATTGAATTATTTTTACAGCAATACTTTCCCTACCTCTGTTTGAAGTATGTTAGCAGTCAACCAAATTTGCAGAAATGGGTTTTTATGCAAAACAAGTGTTTAGCTTAATTGGTCAATTTTATTCCAGTTACTGAATTAAGAATGTGCTCTTACAACTGGTTTACTGCTCAGTTTGTCCAGAAAAGGAGTGAGAAGGTTTACCAACTGCTAAGAGTGATAAGTAAGACAAAAAATCTAGACAAAGTTATGGAAAACACAAAACTCAGTTTTAATATATTATTCTTTTATGATTTATATATGTTATTATTATGTTATTATTATGTTATTCAATTTTGAAGCATCATGCTTGACAAGCGATTCCGAGCGGAAAGTGCGACTATCGGACATTTCATAGATTTCCCGAGGACCAACCGCTACGAGACACTTCTAAAACAACGGCACGTGCAGCTCCTGGGGCGATCTATTGACCTGAACAAATTGGTCGGACAGAGGATCAATGCAGCCCTACAGAAATCACTTGAGGTGGCCATATCGAGGTTTGAGGGAGGAGACATCACCGGCATTATGGTAATTTAATATATAGTCCTGTGGAAGTAACAGAAATATTTGCTACTTGACATCGCAGATTGTGATTCTTTGTACTTTGTAACAATATTTTGGGTAATTCATTTGCATCTAATTTTTAGTTCGGCTGTTTTCGAAGAAAACCCGAGGTATTGTCATAGCCAGCTCGCCGTCCGCGTCGTCCAAAAACTTTAACATTTGCCATAACTTTTGCAATATTGAAGATTGTAACTTGATATTTGGCATGCATGTGTATCTCATGGAGCTGCACATTTTGAGTGGTGAAAGGTCAAGGTCATCCTTCAAGGTCAAACGTATTAAAAAAAATGCACCCACAGCCGAGTGTTGGCACCCGCTATGCGGTGCTCTTGTTTGTTGTTAGTTTCATATTAATAACTTGGGCATACCATTTTCAGATTTTAATTACTGGTTTTGCTTGTGTTTATTAAATAAAGTCATAAAGTAATGTTGGCACTAATGTTCAAACTATTGAAAGTTTATATTGACTAGTCTAGGACCTTGCTCTCAGCTATGTTGTATGCAATATATCACTAAAAGCAATATCGTTACACATGACATTGTCTGTGTAAGCAAAAAAATGATATTCAAAGTGCCCAGTAACATTTTGGGAATACTTTATAGTCTTTTTTTACCACAAATATTTCAAGCGTTTTGGTCGAGAACTCATGTTATAAAAATTACGTGGCAAACAATAAGTTTTGATTAATGTACAATTTGCCAGTACTGAAGCAAGGTTTTAAGCTTAATTTACAAAGATTCATACCCTGAAAAATTACATTTCCATGTGACTGTATGCTCAACAACTGAGACATTTTTAGGCTCAACCTAAAACTTAATCTTTGAATACCAATCATATTGAAATCAAAGCTCAAATGATCCAAGCAGTCTCATTGGTCAGTATTGTAATTTGAGCTTTAGTGTAATCTTGTGAATGTTCATAAGCTCAAATGATCCAAGCAGTCTCATTGGTCAGTATTGTAATTTGAGCTTTAGTGTAATCTTGTGAATGTTCATAAGCTCAAATGATCCAAGCAGTCTCATTGGTCAGTATTGTAATTTGAGCTTTAGTGTAATCTTGTGAATGTTCATAAGCTCAAATGATCCAAGCAGTCTCATTGGTCAGTATTGTAATTTGAGCTTTAGTGTAATCTTGTGAATGTTCATAAGCTCAAATGATCCAAGCAGTCTCATTGGTCAGTATTGTAATTTGAGCTTTAGTGTAATCTTGTGAATGTTCATAAGCTCAAATGATCCAAGCAGTCTCATTGGTCAGTATTGTAATTTGAGCTTTAGTGTAATCTTGTGAATGTTCATAGTTGTAGGGCCATATTTCATTAACCCTTTGCATGCTGGGAAATTTGTCGTCTGCTAAAATGTCGTCTGCTGAATTTCTAAAATTAGCATTTTCTTCGATTTTTTTTCAAAGAATACTATCAGAATAGCAAACAGTTTGGATCCTGATGAGACGCCACGTTCTGTGGCGTCTCATCTGGATCCAAACTGTTTGCAAAGGCCTTCAAAATCCGGTTCCAGCGCTCAAAGGGTTAAGAAATAATTCTTACCCAATACATGCTGATGTTTCTATAGACATTAATACAGAAATAGCCAATTAACAAAAGACAAAAGTAACAAATTCAAATTTTTTAAAATTTGTCAGGAAAAGTAACTAAAACTGGTCCACCTATGTAATAAAGAGAACAAATTTGCAATCTTCTAATAATATTTTCACCAATTTTCAAAGCAGAGAACAATATAAAATGTTATGTTTTTCTTCGAAATCATATTTTTTGTCACCGATTAAATTCTATAATCCACTAAAATGAATACAAAAGAATGTTCATGTCATAGATTGTTCTACAATTTGTATCTATTTGCATGTTGCAATAGGATAACACCTAAATCTTCAATGTAAGTGTATATGCAGTAATCAAAATTGCAAAAACACCCAAGCCCTGTGCTGGAAAATTTTAAACCAGGCTTGCTAAGATTCTCTCTTCTATACAGGTAGACTTATAGTATGTTCTTGGTAATAATATAAGAATTAAGGCTTGCTTAAACCAACTGTGAATTTCGATGGATGTTAATGTATATGCTTTATTATTTTGGTACTTTGTTCTTGGTTAATGTTCACACATTCAAATTGATTGAATGTGCTGTTTGCATTTTAAGTGACTTTTTAGTTTAACTCCAACAATCTATAGATACCGTGCTTTAACCTGGGCAAGTATTCACCAACAGATTCTTAGACTTGAAGTCTAAAAAGGATATTCTTGAATCTATAATGTTCATAACCCTTTGAGCGCTGGAACCGGATTTTGAAGGTTTTTGCAAACAGTTTGGATCCAGATGAGACGCCACAGAACGTGGCGTCTCATCAGGATCCAAACTGTTTGCTATTCTGATAGTATTCTTTGAAAAAAATCAAAGAAAATGCTAATTTTAGAAATTCAGCAGACAACATTTTAGCAGACGACAAATTACCCAGCATGCAAAGGGTTGAACTACTTGAGAGTAAAGTCTAGCGTGGCAGTTTAAGAACGCTGAGCACGTGCACGTACATGTAACATCCAATCATTCACTTTCCCTCCGATATTAAGTTGCTTGTTGAAAGTTGTTTCAGACAGCCATTCTTTTTTGGTTGAAACATTATATTATTTGTGTAGGACATTTTGTATTCCTACAGGTAGTTGAAATCTTTTATTTATGTTCTCTGTGGATTGTTTGTATTATCATTTAAGACGGTTACAGTTGTGCTTACTTGTTGTTTATTAAAACAACTTATTGCAAGTACTATTTACACAGCTGGTCATTATTAATGTGTATTCCACTTGAATGCATACATACATTATCTTGATTATATATCTAATCGCATGTATTATTTTTTTTTTCTATTTCAGATACATGTACCTTAATGGATCTTTTAAAACTTTAAACATCGATGCATTCGATAGTTTGTCGTTGAACTCCAAGTACGCAAATTGCGCGTAGCTAGGCCAGTAACATAAACTTGGAAATTGACCGCTATATAGCATTTACTTACTTTTGTCCTTTTCTTGAATGATAACAGTCTGTACTAAACTTGGGCATCAACCGTTATGTTGCATTAACCTACTATTATCCTTTTCTTGAATGATAACAGTCTGTACTAAACTTGGACATCAACCGTTATGTTGCATTAACTTACTATTATCCTTTTCTTGAATGATTAAACAGTCTGTAATAAACTTGGACATCAACCGTTATGTTGCATTAACTTTACTTTTGTCCTTTTCTTGAATGATAACAGTCTGTACTAAATTGACCGTTATGTTGCATTAACTTACTATTATCCTTTTCTTGAATGATAACAGTCTGTACTAAACTTGGACATCAACCGTTATGTTGCATTAACTTTACTTTTGTCCTTTTTTTGAATGATAACAGTCTGTACTAAA
>VMBQ01007051.1:8353-33481 GCA_007657795.1 Dreissena rostriformis | reverse complement strand
GGGTGTGGTCATTTATAAGATGATCTTTCAAAAAAAAGAAGAAATTGGAAACAAAAACAAACAAAAAATTGAGGGGGGGGATTCTGGGGTGGGGCGTGGGGGATGGTTTGGGTGGAGTCTATTGTGGTATGTCAGGTAAGTGTTGTTTTGTCAAAGTATGAATCAAATCTGATCATAAATAAAGAAGTTATGGCAATTTTAGCAAAATTTAATACTTTGACCTTGACAGTCAAGGTCATTCAAAGGTCAAGGTCAAATTCAACTTGCCAGGTACAGTACCCTCATAATAGTAAGAAAGTATTTGAAGTATGAAAGCAATAGCCTTGATACTTTAGAAGTAAAGTGAATCTAAACACAAAATGTAACCAAATTTTCAATTTTCTAAGTATAAAAGGGGCCATAATTCTGTGAAAATGCCAGTTAAGAGTTACATTACTTTGCCTGCACAGTCCCCTTATGATAGTTAATAAGTGTTGCAAGTATGAAAGCAATAGCTTTGATACTTTAGGAATAAAGTGGACCTAAACACAAAACTTAACCAAATTTTCAAATTTCTAAGTATAAAAAGGGCACATAATTCTGTCAAAATGCCAGCCAGAGTTATCTAACTTTGCCCACCCAGTCCCCTCATAATAGTAAGTAATTGTACCAAGTTTGAATGCAATAGCTTTGATACTTTATGAGAAAAGTAGACCTAATCACAAAACTTAACTGGACGCCGAAGCTCAGGTGATGACAATAGCTCATATTTTTTTTCAAAAAATAGATGAGCTAATAAAACTAGAAGCCCAAAAAAACAAGAAGCGATAATGTTGGATTTATACACTAATTAATTCACTATGAGCATCAATCATGAAATTGATAGTAATTGATGAGTTCCATGATTGAAAATGTGACAGACAAGTGGATTTTATCATAGCACAAGTTCATTTTCAGCTGTCTTGAGGTTGTTTTTTTTTTAGATTTTACCACCCGTTTTTGTCCATGTGTACATTTTACTAAGATGTGTTCAATTTAAGGATTTCTTTGTCGGTTGTTTATAAGTAGTTTAAAAACAACAATAACTTTTTTACAAGGAAGATAAGCGTGTATCATTTTGAACATGTTGAGCATAATTTGCTATATTGCTTTATAAATTTATATAAAATCACGGCTGCCTTGTTAGTAATGATAAATTGTTCAAACATCCGTATCACATTATGAAATCATATATCAATTTATTTGTCTTAAGAACCAGCCTTTTTCTTGGCATATCAACAAATCTATTAAACGGACCCATTCCAGAAGCAAAATGTAAAAAATTTAAACAAATATTTTTTTTTAATAAGTTTCTTATGATTATTATATCTGAATTGTATTTCAATTACATCAAAGTATATAACTTTAATTTACATATTATTAAGAGTTATATTAAATTACTTTGTCTCAAATCAGTGGACTTTTCACATGAAAACATTCCCAAAATTGCATTTTTCCCAAAATGACAAGGAAAAGGCCTAAAAACGCTTGGTTAACCGTTTTCTTGTCCAAGGATTAAATGTACTATAAATATGTGGGGCATATGTCCTCCACATCCCTGTTAAGTACAGTACAGCATTCACATTTCTCAGCCCAATAGCCCCCACCCACCAAGAAAGACACCAACAAGAAGGACATTACTGTGCAGTTGCGAGTTGCTATCACCAAATATTTACATAAACACAGGCAATAAAACTTGGATGATAACAATAAAGACCATATATCAAAGTATATGGATTGAATAATTACCATTTAATTTTTGTTTGCGTTTTCTGATAACATATGAAGAACATAGTTTTTTTACATACAGGTACATGTATGGATAAAGCAAAAGACTTTATACTATAAAATATTCTAAATACAAGACAAACTCGGTGCACATTATTCATAAATTATGGCAAAATAATGATAAATTAATTAAAATCAACATATTTTTTAAAATATTTTAACTTTATTAATCTTCAATTCCACCATTTCTGGGATGTATGTTAATTGTTATTGTTCAAACATATATAACTTGATCTGGCTATTCTTATTCTTTTGTTTTAACATCAATACCAATATCATTTACGGGGTGTTTACTGTATTGGAGTTTTTGGAGAACGGGAAGTCAGCTTGCATTACTCCTGGAAGTTTGGCAGTAATTTACTCTCAATTTATGCCAATCAAAACCAATTCAGGGCACTTGACTTAACTTAGCTCTTAAATGATTGAGTACTCATCATCCTAAATTTGTGACAATATATAACCAGGAAATCTCAACAACAATACATAGTGATACCAAGGAAATCTCATTGAAAACATAATCAAAATAAGCATTTGGCCAAGCCAGCCATGTAGCGGTATAGTAATGCTTGGGTCCAAGCCTTGAAGAATTTTTCAAATGGTTACAGCAGAGCTACAGATAAGCTTTTTGGGGAAATTGGGTTATACCCTTCAAAATAAGAATGAATTGGGTAATGGAAAAAGTGATTGGGTATCCAAAAGAATGATACCCGCTCATATAAAAAATAATTGGGTATTTGTACCAAAACAAACAATTGAATTGGGTAATTGCAATAAAACCTTAATTTAGCTTCTCAAAAACTTTCCATATAGTTATGTATTCAATTGAAGTATAGGTTGTTTCATCTTTTTGTGACAATACATTCATTTGCTCATTAGAACAAACACTAGCACATTCCTTGTGCAATGTTAAATCCCATTCCCTGTGTTGTTACAACATTAACTGTTCTTAACTGAATAAATCTAATAGTTAACAAGTTGTAGTCAGTAAATGGGCCAGTACTTTCGTTTTTGGAAACGCAACAAACCCCATCAATCAGTTCATCTTAAATACTACCGCAGATTTCCACGGAACAAAACATGGAGTTTATAATGTCATTAACTATGCCCTTTGCAATTGTTTTGCTATCAGAATTAGATTTATTGACCATGCCAAAGGAATCTATCCTTTTTTTTGTTGTTTTTTTTTTGCCGAACTTTTCTTCTGTCTCGATACGCCATTTTGTTTGTCTCGCATTGTGTTCTCATGTAAACGCTTGGTAAATACGTTACCAAATAAAACAAGCGCTTGTCGATTAAGACTCGAGTCAAAACGGCCAAAACAAAACGGGATTTTTCATTACGCATAGAAGGCGGCTCGAATTGGGTATCGGCGATTTGTTTTGCGTATTGGTACGCACAGATTTTGGGAAAATTGCGTATCCACCGATTTTTTATTGCGTATTTACGCAAATACGCAGCTTATCTGTAGCACTGGGTTACAGTATGGTTAATTTTGGCGAAGGCTTCTGATCACGAATTATTCTGTCTATTAATATTTATTTTTTCTGTTTATTTATAATTAAATATAAGAAGTATTAAATTTATAATAAACCAGTTATGTTGTTTTTTTTATATTCACATTAAAATGAAATTCAATTCTTCACCGAATGACCAATATATTAAACGGTCTTTTTCACTATTAATTGATTTGCTAAGAGCACTGACATCTACGAAACGAGCGCAGCCGATTTTGAGAATTATTTTCACTGTTCCCGTGAGTCACTGACGTCATTTTTCATTGTCAAACGAAAGTGCAGTTTCTTTGTGTACTAAACCTATTTTTTGTTCGTTTGAAAAATTGTTTGCAATTTGTATCGATGTGGCTGGAGTTCTGGAACGGAGTTTATATTTCTCAACTTGAAAAACAGCACTCACCCGGTCGGTCGAGTATTTAACAAACTTTACTCGTCCGACCGTCAACTTCACTCGCAAATGCAAGCGGTCGAGTGGATTCTTTGAGGCCTGTTGGGAGCGAGAAACATGTAACAAACACACCTTCTGTATATAAAATTGAAAATCTGAGTGAACTTCACATAATTTTGATTACTGCTAAACATTTTTTTTCGCTTGAATATTACATTAAAAAGAAGTACTTAAAGTTTATTATGTACCATAATTTCATTGTAACAATATATATTGTATTCTCTATTGTAAAAGCTTTTGGCAATAGGTTTCCACAAAATAAAATTTTAAAATTAATTTTAATACTCATAATTAAAGTTAAAACCTTAACAATTTTACATGCTATCAGTGACTCAAACTATAATTCTCAACTTACATTGCTTGAAGATTGACCAGTCCTTTGAAATCTTCAGGATGCAGCTGCAAGAAGCCATTGGACTGAAGATCACTGAAAAATTGTGAAGAACATGCAGATATAATTGTATTACAATTATTATAGAAAATAAAGCATAAAGCATTGTACGTGTACATGTATGCAGGGTTTTTTTCTAGCCATTTTTAGAACAAGGAGTCTGGTCAAATTGGGATTTTTAAATCGATAAAATGGCAAATTTGGGAAATTCTTATCGACAAAATGGATCAAATTGGGATTTCTTTTCAACAAATATTGACATCAGGCTTTTTCCTGGCCGTTTTGGGAAAAAATGCAATTCACGCGAAAAGTTATAGTTATATTCTTTGTAAGATGTTATGAAAATAATTGAGATATAAATTAATAATCATTTTCGGTTTTGGAACGGGTCTGTCTGCTTTGGGATCGGGTCCGTTTTACTGCCTTTTTTCAATAGCAGAAAAACCCTGGCATGAATAATGAAAAATTACTTTTATTAATAATTATTAATATGCTTAAATACTTTTTTTGTATCTATGACTTTCAACTGACCCTCCTTTTTAACCCTTTGATTCTGATTTTATTTAATGAAACCACATAAAAGTCAAACTAATAATAGATAAAAAGGGACCACCACAATAAAGCCATGACTGATTTTCAGAAATGTCACCCTCAGAGTAACTTTTGACTTTTCTAGCCCATTGGGAATGACAACCTTAGGCATGTGGGGATCAAACTTACAAACAAAAGTTTGCAACACACTTGATCATGACTTGAAAACAGACACCATTCTGACCATTGCAAAACTGCATCTTCAAATAATTTATGTTTTTAATTTGATAAGGAGACTTGCCATTATTATTTTTTTGTAAATGCAACTAGCCGAACTGACAAGTCAGTCTATTATAGACTCTATAATTTGTGTAAGAAAAAGACAGCATTTTATTACAAACAATAATAGGTATGCACAACTTGAACTAGATTATATATATAATATACAAATTTGTACAAAAGCTTGTTTTGTTCAGCAAATTACATTTTGATCAAGCGAGTAATGCTGCTTGTGTGATGTGAGAGAATGTCAAACATTAGTTGTTGAACTTGAAGTCTACTCATTGCTGTTATTGTAAGCTTATATTAGTTCTAGCTCCTTTTGGGTCTTTTCCTACTATTTACCTCCCGGGGTTTTATTTAAAAATGTCTGTATTATTTAAAGAGACAGGGAGAAAAGCAAGGAACAGTAAGTGTGGTGTACTGTTATTTATTAGTATACACATTGATCCAATTAAAATCCAATTTACGTATATTAATTGAACAATCAGTTACCAGTACCAATCGCTAAATAAATATCATTTATTAACATTTTGTGTGACAACACTTCCATGAAATCATGCTTAATTTTATGCATTAAATAACACTATTTTTGTGAAGTTTGCATTGATATTCCATCACAAACCGTTTACATAGTCATAAATTAAGATACTTACAGGTCTGTTACCCAGGCAGGTATGTCCTTCGGAACTTCAATTAATCCTAATCTACTACAATCAACATAGTCTCCCAAGCACGAACACGCGGACGGACAAACGTCACTTAGCGCTAGTATGAAAATATCCATACAACTCCAAACAAAAGCGGCCCATATGAAGAAATAAATGGCCGCCATGTTTGATTTCGGGTCAACCCCGTGTAAACAATTATTTCAGCAAAATGCGTCCCGATACTAATAAAATGTTCGCAAACAACGTGTCCGATAGTTTCGCCGACATTTTTTACGCTGATATCACTTCAAATTCATCGCAATACGCATCCAGTTTGCAGAAAACGCGAATTATAAACACGCGACTGTTCACACAACTTCACACGATTATATTCTAACCTCTTTATCACACATTCAAGTACGAAACATTCCTATACACAGTAACACGCTTTCTGATTGGTCGAGAGGCGTCACGTGTAATATACATTGACACCTCGGGTATGAAACGCTCTAAACAGAGTAATTGGCGAGTTAAAGAAGAGTAATTCAATTATCATCCATGCTGAGGATTCAGATTGTGTATTGATAGATGCTTTGTGATATGCCGACTCGCGTTCCCCAATGTTTACAGCGGAATTACTTCAGTACTTTTATTATTTCGTATATTTGTATATGATTTTATTTGAAACACATAAATTTAATATTGAAGATGTGATGTGTCACTCGCCTGATGTTGTTTTCATGCAGAAAAAAACACGAATACTTGACACTAAACTATTGTAATAAAATATATGTTATATATTGTTATGATTAATAAAATATTATCCAAGATAAAAACATCATACTGTATCCCTATCGATATTATTTTACACTGCTTTAAGTGCGTTAAATTTATTTATTGTATCTATTGTGAAGATGAACACAGATCAATCAATAAACATTGATTTATCTTTTATATGAATAATCAGGATATATCTACACTGAAAAAAGAAGAAGAAGAAATGTATTAAACAGAAAAGTGAATTGTTGTATACCGGTAAATGAACCCACGTTAAAAAAAAAATAATGTAGGCAATACGCACGTATATTAACATTTATAACGTGATATGCCTAGCTAGACTCGAACAAATACCATTTGTGCATATCCTTTTTGGTGATATCTCTCGTTCATACATATATATTTGTTGTTAATACCTCTTATGATATAATTGCTTTTTAATACTAATATCGAGTTGTTTATACTACTATAATAAATAAGTTGATAAGTATTATAACTTTGATTTTTGCGCTGTGAAGTTGTTTTAACTTTTGCTGAATTTGACATTATTATTGCTTTTGTAATTATTTAATGTTACATAGTGGTATTTATGGGAACCTGTCCATTAAATAAATTAAAATCATAATCGATTGTTTGATAGCACTCTGCAACCTTTTTCGACTGATGCGAATCGAAGAACGAACATATAGGTCTCCATACTTAATATACTAGTGTATACTTCTTGATTATTTTCTTTTCTTATAGGTAACAGTGACAAATCGAATGTAATGTGAATGTCAATCGAATTTCGTACAGGTACCGCATATTTAAATTTAGTATTTGTACGGTTTAATCAATAGTTGTACAGCCACGGGTACTCGAAAATATTTGTATTGGTCCTTATATATATAATTATAGAACTATTCTTTTATTATATATATAAGGACAAAAGAAATATATTTTCAAGTTCCTGTGTGTAAAGCTACATAAAAAATATATTCGAGACAAAATGAAATTATCGTGTTTCTATGGGCTTATAATTATATGAGAAATACCATCGAAATGCTCTTGCAAATACTTATAGAGAAAAAGTATTCTATTAAGTAACGGGAGTGATCTAATAGCTTGTGCGTGCGTGCCGGCGAATTTAATTTTATTCAATTCCCATGCAAAGGAACAAAATACATACGGAACACAATCGCACATTTTGTTCAAACGCACCTGCGTCGATACTCAAATGCAAAATATCTTTAATTAATGCAATATATTGCAGACCAACGGAAACGAACTGGGCTGAAATTAGAAAAACTTTTTGCAAGTGTGAAAAAGTATATAACCACAATCCCAATTCGCTAAACCAATAAACGACCCAGGTGCGCTGATGCCCAATTAAGACCTCTTTTTCTTACACAATCTCGAGCTTATTTGCCAAGTCACGTTCCAGACAGCGTTAAGACGCGCTCATTAATCCTTCCAAATGCAGAGATTTGGATTGATCAAAACGTGAACAGTTTTTGGAACAAATACGATCTTTGTGCTGCATTCTTGTCGAGTATTTACTTTGCGAAACATTTTTACCAAGTCTTTATTCCGTTTGTTATTTCAAAATATCAAGTGTCATGAAATGAAATAAAATTAACGTTTACAAAATCTTAATTTAAAAACAGTGACAATCCGAAGCACTTTCAGAGCAAATAACCCGATGGCGAAATTGGGACGAAATTTCAAATACGGCACGTACGGGTTTTGATTAATTAACGTAAGAACTTGCCCGGTTAGCCGTTTATTGGCAGGGTAAAGCTACATCTTCGTATATGGACAGAGATAAGACGCACAATACCCTTTAATAGCTACTTCTTGTATTGACAGAGAATATAAAATCAAGTTGATAAGGCATGTGTAGTCCTCATAAAAACTTCAGATCTGTTTGTTTTTGAAGTTACAGAATCTTATACGGATTTATCACCAAGTCAGAATTTGTGCGAGGTCAGGCCTACTAAAATAATACATTCAAAATAAGATGTCTTGTCCATATTCAATGGTTCAACCTCGCGCAAATGATTTTATAGCACCAGAATAATTTAATTAAATTGATTTTTTTTCCACAACCAAGCCACTGCAAGCGAGTGTGAATTTGAGAAAATAAAGGAATATGTATAATACTCATTTATATTTGAAAATATCTGTTTGTTTGTTTTGTGTATGATATCAATCTACCTTGAACGAAAAAACGTTCTATCGATTAACACAGATCGCAAAACGGTTATACCGTATGCAAAACGTTTATATTTAAATAGTGCACGAATTTTTCAACGCTCTTTTTTAATATAACGATGGATTTATTGTAATGCCACGGAAAATGTATCTGCTAAAATCAGTGTTCATAGTTTTGGGTGATTTTTTTCACAAAGTCATTAGGCAATTCGTACATTAACATGTTTTTAATGATTTGGGAACAAAACATCACATACGTGTACAAAAGACAATGCCAAGTAATTAAGGAAATTTATTTATTTAAAAAAAAAATATTATGATCGTCGTGGATATGGGTCGGTTGTTCTCTCTGGTCTATTATTTAACTATCTTGATCGTGTTTTTCCGAAATCAGTTTATTTAATTGACGCAATACGACCACGAATCTATATGTGACAAAATTGATAAACAACTCGGAATAATTGTGTTTGTAACCAGAAAGTGATCATCTGTTCTAGTTCTAACAATGCAGCCTATTTCCGAATAATATTATTAAAATTACTACAATATTTTAGATGAATTCATTAGGGACATGTCTTAGGATAAGATGTCAATTATGATGTGTCTGGTTCCAGGACTCAGTTTATGAGTTCAATGCGTTTAAGTATCTTTGCTCATTATGCACACGTATAAGCTTATGGTTTAAGCAACATGAGATTTGAGGCTTTAGTTGGGTGAATTTAAAATTTTAGCTACATGTATATAATATTATTTTTTTTTTGCTTAAAAATGTCTGATCTTGCACCATTTTCAAGAGCGCGCGCTACATGTTAGCTTATAGCTGCTTACCGATAATTACTAACACGCAACATGCGCCGGTTTAAATTACACATTTAATTAAAATAAACCTACATGACCTAAACCTAAATTAAATGTCTAAGAAATACTGGCCTTTGGGCGCAATTATGCTTAATACCCGTAGAATATACGTTCAAATATGTTGCATTCGCTCTTTTATGAAAAAACAAATCGAACTTAAATGTCTTTAATTCGCAACATTCATTAATTATATGGTTGTTAAAATTTCATTAAATGATTAATCTGTATTAAATGAGCATATTCCGATAAATTATGAACATATGCTTTACGTTCTGACTACACTTTTACCATTTTTATAAATCTCAAAAAGTAATTAATTTAGGGTAGTTATGCATATGCAATTATAGAAGCTTTATGGATTGGCCCCGGCGACAGTTAAACGTTCTGAAAGATATGTAAATTAGCCTTGATATTGATGGAAAGAAAACGTCCGTATTTGACTTTTCAAGGACAGTTTCTGATAAAGTACTGAGGCAATGCTGACGTTCACCATGTTCTCTAAAACCGCAAGACATCGCAAGCCTTCCTCCATGTTTGCAACTTATGCGCTTGATACATGTATGTTAAATCCTATCAAGGGACGGACAGGGCATATAATGACACTGACATCGGTGACCATACAATTTTGATGCTCCTGCTGTCAACTACTAGCATCATGAGCATACGAAACCCTTTTCAAACGACAGACAAGGGGGGCAATTGGATTTACTATTCTATTAACTGACAGTCATCTCCCTTACAATCGGGTTGTCTTAATTTCTCGATTATTTATCGATGGTTTTCTTCAACAAATTTAGTATTAACAAATGAATGATATTTCAATTTTACCCCAACATTTTAAACGAATTGATCGACGATGCGATGAATTATCATTAAATGAGAAATATCACTCTAAAATAAAGTCACAAACATGACAAAATCTATTTCTTTTTACTTTTGTATAAATATAAGAACATTTTTGTTCAATAATATTATCATCAGGAAAGATAAATATTAAAACAAAATCAATATTGTAAGCATACTTCCATTAGCACGTGCAGCACGAGAATACAACATCCGCACGTTATCCAGAAGTTTCTGTGAATCATCCATGGATGACTATAATGCAAATTTGTAGAAAATAATACCAAACAACAATTTGCGAATGTTCAAGTTGATATATTGAGCCGCTTTTAAGAATAATCATGATAAAAATGCTGCCTTTGAGTGTATGCTAATGTATATAATAAATCAGAATATAATGAAGTTATATATGCTTAATAACCGATTTTAACGCCGCCAATGACAACCCCAAGCCCGACTGAAAACGGAGGAGGTTTTGGAATATGGCCATCTACCATACCCTGTGAAAAACCCGCTAGCTGCAAATACGCCAAGCAGCATAACAACAGACATCGCGGACTTGTGAGATAATGGACCGAGGACGTATGCCGCCGGACGGTAAAAGCCAGAGTCAACTGGAAGCCGTCAGGCCAAAGACCATTATCTCCACCAGGACCACCAACATCAATGGTACATGGCATGTCCGAACCATGTACGAGACCGGGAATATAGCGCAAGTAGCCGCAGAGACGAGAAAGTCGAACCTGACCATCATAGGATTCAGTCAATTAAGAGTTACTGGTTCAGGCAGAAGCGACTGATTTTCGGCGAGTTACTGCTGTTCGTAAGGCATGAGCAGGGGGATGCAGCGGACACCCAGGGGGTAGGCCTGATGCTTTATTCGTCGGTGCAGAGGGCGCTCATCGGATGAGAGGCGCACGGACCACGTTTCATGGCAGCCTCTTTCCATATAAAGAAGATGACCAACATGGGCATAATCCAGTGCTACGTCCCGACGAACGACTCTGATGAGGACGAGAAGGACAGCTTTTACAACATATTGTCAACCATCATACAAGACAGATGAGAGAGGAACATCATCATTATAATGGGTGATCTCAACGCTAAGAACGGCAGTGACAACCGTGGATATGAGAAGATCATGGAGCAGTAAGTGCTAGGCGTGATGAAAAACAACGGCGAGAGATTCGCCGACCTGTGCGCCACAAGTAACCGTGTCATCGGATGAAGTGTTTTCCATCACAGAAAGATACGACAGGAAACTTGGGTATCACCAGACCTGTCAACGGAAAACCAGAGCGACCCGTGCATCGAGAGGAAGTTTCGTCGCTCTATTCAAGATGCACGCGTCAAGTGATGAGAATACGTTGCTTCGGAAGATCAGCTCCTTGTCGCCCGATTGAAACTGAAGAAGAGTTGAACAGGGGATCCAGCCAACGCCAGCGTTAAAACACCGCTACGCTAAAGGACACCTGGAAGCAAGAAGAGTTCAGGCTCACTCTCTCCAACAAGTTCCAGGTTCTACAGTAACTGCTCGAAGAAGAGAGGATAGAACAGCAGTTGTAAAATGTGAAAGAAGCAGTGACAAAAGAAGAGTACACAGAAGCAAATATGAACGAAGTATGAAAGCAGACATGCGGAGCCATCTAGACGCTGGCAACAGAAGCAGAACAGGCAGCACACCGGAACAGAAAACGGCTCTATACTCCATCACCAAGAGAATAGCAGGAAAGTATTCCAAGCCATGGAGTAATAGCAGACGACGATGGGCAGAAGAAGAGGTGGATCAACTTGCCCAGAACCGTGACGAATGGAGGATGCTTGTCCCATACGGGACCACAGGCGAAGATAAGATTAGATGAAATAAGCGTGTTTTTTTAGATAACTTATTGCAGACCAGAAGTAGCGTTATCGGTATCGGTAATAAAGAGTAACGTTCAGATCGACCACCAGATTGGTCCCTTGTATCTCTTAAATCCTTAAACCAGGAATTTCCTCAAATGTAATATTTTCTAAAGCATCAATGACGAAAGACATTTAAAACCATTTTAAATGACATCATATAAAAAAATATATTTAACAAATATATGCAATTGATATGTTTTTTTCGTCGCGAGGTCACATACTCAAGGGCGCCGGACGGCCGCACTGATTGACATCTGGAACAAGCCGTATGAGCACAGGACGGCGACTCATTGATGGCCAGTTGATGATCGGATCCCTGTTATGAATATGTGAATCGTACTGTCGTCGTGCAGGATTGTACATTATTGTAACTGAAAAATTATTTTATAAGCCTCTCGTATATGCAATTTAATTTTGGCCGCCAAACTACACGGGATCCGTCGGGTGCCTATACATGCACTGTCCGATACCATGGCGAGAACTGCAAATCGGTAAATTTCACTAGACTATTTTTGTAGAAAAAAAATATGCGGTCACCTCTTGGTAAAAAAAAAGCACCATCGTGCGATTGGTTGGTGCCCAGTGGATGTGTTTCAGAACTCTCTGACCTAGAAAAACAATCAAACGTATTTAAGCATTCTTCAACTGCCATGCGCCCGTCATAACACGAAAACATTCAGCTGCCGCCGATCGATTGTAACTGCTATTTCTTTGAAGTTGTAAGCGTGTAACACAGTAATCAACCAGTAAGGTATGTTTTATCTTGATGTTGCTGTTTTGATTTCGTTTTTAAAGGAACAAAATAAAGTCATTTTGTCGTATGCGTTAGCTTAGGCGTCGACGTTGTGTTTTCTGGTTTAGTTGTTAATCAGGGTTCATTTGTCCACAAATACCGATTGTATCCATTTGAACCTTTCAATACTTGTTCATCTTCAAAAGGATATATCAACTAGATAGAAAATCATGGGTCCCGTATTTCCAGAGTTCTGTCATAAATACTAGATATTTTGACACATATTGATGTGTTTTTTTTCCAGTTAATTCATGCAACAAAACATTTAATTAAACCTCAAGTTATTTACTTAAAGTGCTTACCTAAGTCTCAAAGCAACCAACAAGACATTGTATCTTGTTTAATGATTTTGTTGCATCAGGGCTTTATAGGTCAACTATCAATGGAATAGTTCGTTCCTTACGAATTGCTCGTTCGTCGACGTAATTCTATGGCTATGGTTATGACTTGCATGGAAAAACTCCACATCTTCGTTGCTATTAAAACTTCACACATGTGTTTTGGGGGTCATTGTTTGAGGTCAACGACCAATACCCATNTCACATTGTCCATTTAGCTTTTCTTCTGACGGCCTCGACGTCGGCCTCCCTCTTACGTGCCCTGAAGCACTGTCCTGCACAGAGAATCGTGTCTGGTGAAGTGACCAAACCAAGCCAGCTTTCGCAGTTTGATAGTCGCAAGTAGGGGCTCTTTTGGCCCAACAAGTATTCCAGTCATGTTCCGGACGTACCCATTGATATTGTGCTCTATGTAGGAGATGCGGAGCTGTAATCGGAGACACTTGTGTTCAAAGGCCTGTAAAAAGAAATACATCCTCTATAATGTTTTTATAGGCCATTCAAGCAAAGGTTGATGTGCAAGTTGTTATATATGTAACGACAATTATAATATATTTTCACGTGAAAATTCAGATATTTCTTCTGGGGCATTATTTAAGCTTAAACTTTTCATGTAGTAACTCCATATCGATAAGATATTCACTTAAAACTTCACGCATGTTTAAGCAACATAATCAATGCCGATTATTAGTTTTTGTAAGAAGGCGCGGAATGCACAAACATGGCAAACTTCTCGCAGTGTTACCGGATTAACGGACGACATTGCATACAAAAGTCAAATCCTTCCATCTAAAAGGATATATAGTTTGTATTTTTTCTTTCACTCAAATCCGCGTAATGATCTCCATCGTTGAACTTTTTTTTATATATCTATATATACAGTCCAAAGTGGTATAAAGGCTTTAAATCATATAAAATAGCAATAATATTTGAATCTAACGTTATCGCCTCATAAAGGCGGCGGGGATATGAAATTGCTCTGCTCGGAACCAGCTCTTGCTCTTGTGCGGAGATTGAAAATGGATAATCACCTATTGACTTTTCCTTCAATTTTGGCTTTCGGTTAATTAAAAGTTGTTGTAATCGATTAATACTCTGTTTTATACGCACACGGTTACCGATGACATATTGATAAGATTTCACTTTGTAAACACACAATTGTTAACAAAAGCATTTTAAACAATTCTTAAATGCAACTCGAAAAATAACCGTTTGATACCTAATAAAAGTCCGAACCGGTTTAATATTTTCTGGTCAATCAAGTTACAGCTCGATGGTAAGATTTGATTTCAATATTTTAGACCACGCATTCTTTCATTTGACAACATGATGTTTGCATGAATTAACTGACATAAACGTTGCAGTTTGTACATTCTGTAGACAATGACATTTCAGAATTAGCCTAAGTTGTTGACTTGGAGGCGCTTTGTTGTTCTATCATTCATGTAGGTACCAGTTTTGGGTCAACTCAGCCCCGGCGACACGAAATACCCAAATCTAACCAAATAAAACTGATTCAAGCTAATTTTGTCATAAATTTAGTGGCAAATATATTCTGCTTGCTTTCCTGTGGTTGTTATAATATTGTGTCGAAAAGACAAACCAAATGCCCAGTATTCAAACATGGAAGAGGCGTGGTTTTACACCTTAAAATATCCTCCGATTACCGTGAATCGAGTGGTTAACCCTTTCCCTGATAGATGCGTATAATCCCGAGTCTATCGATTCCCCGATACATACGTTTATTGCCGTCCTTATCGATTACCGCATACATGCGAAAAATCCCGTCTCTATCCATTACCCGATAATCCCGTATATTTCCGATCTCCATTTTGAAATGCAAATTCTGGTTAATATTGACGATAAAAGTGTGATAGAAATGCAAAAATCACAAACGTTCGCCATATCTCTAAACTATCAAATGAATTTCGGCATATGTTTCTATTTAAAGATCTGATGAAATAAGCGCCCAATCAGGACAGGTGTAATCCAACATTTGTAAATCACCTGACGCCTAGTGCGCGTGTTGTGTACAATTCATGTTCTGTTACAAATTGAAGCCACACATTAATACATGTATATATGCCAATAACGTTTTCATTTTCTTTGTTCTCATAAAAAAGCGCGCGAAAATTGGCGTGGTGTATTTATTTATAACAAAAACATCGTATCACAGACAACATTGGGATCTTTTAATTTCGGTTAAAAGTTTCGTAGTGAATTTCTACTAAAGTGCCGGGGTAGCTCGCGAATGATTTGGAATTGTCATTGCATCTGAATAAAATAAAAATAGCACGCTATATTTAGATTTCATGCAACATGTACAAGTCATTTTCTGGAAATCGGGAGAAATGAAACGCAATTTTGTGAAAATGTACCAACATTTTTTTCTACTTAATTTCTCAAAATTATTTATATTTTGTGTCGTCTTCGTATGTTGGTTTGGTTCTCATTTGTTGTTTAGCAATTCTTATGAAAATAAAATCAATGTTTTGACAGACGACACGTGCTTATCTAAAGTTTGGGTGTTCTAATACACAGGATATTTTATGTCCGGGGCTTGATTGGGTAATAAAACAAAGACGCAGTCATCGGTTTTCAGTAGAACTTGTGTACTTACCATCATAACAATTAATATTGCACGTGCTTATCTAGCTTATCTAACACTTAGGGATTAACCACACGGGTGGTAATAAAACACAATCCAGATGGCTATTTTCAGTAGCACACGTGTTCAGAAACTAACAAAATGTGTAATATGAATATGCATTGAAATCATGTGTATTTGTAAATTAAACACTGAATAAATTCTGTTTGTTTCTGAAAAAATAAGTCTTCTTTGTTTGTTCAAACATTTCTTATGCGTTGTTTACAATACAGACTTAAAATTTATATGGTTGGAAGGAGAATTTATTTCTCTACAATCATTACATTTACACAAATGATGTTAAATGAAAGGAACTAAGTGAAAATTAAGCTTAAACAAGACAGGCGTAACAGTTGAGAATTTTTCCAATATTTTTCCAATAACCCTATGGAGATGGTGTAGTCAATCTTATCAGCCTTATATGGAGTTAATGTTATCAGAACAGCATGACTGGTATTGGCCTGGAGTGGCAAATCAGATAAGGGGTCTATCAGGGAAAGGGTTAAAGAAACAAGTGAAATAATTTCTTAATTAATTCAAACAATGCAGCAATAAACGATTTACCTCATTTATTTAATTCCTGTCAATTCCATGTCAAAATTGTTTATTTACAGCGTGTTTAACCATGCAAAGCCGATATTTCCATACACACCCGCTATTAACATCCACTACACACATGTTGACCTTGTACCTATACGTGACACGGAAAAGGGAGAGTGCTCGATTGCAATAGGCATAAGGCCAATTAAACTTACACATTTGATTCACTGAACTATTAAAAGATTTAATATAATAAAAGTCCAATCAGAACAGGGGTATTCACACTGAACACAAGTGATAACCCTGAAAGGGTGTGCGCTCCCTGCTCTTATGCTAGAATCTATTATGTTTTCATGCCATATTTTCATGAAAATTAGAAGAAAGTGAAAGTAATTTGTTTTGAAATTTTGAGTTACCACTACAGTAGTGCAGTCGTCTGCTTCACTTTGCAATTTATGTGGAAATTTTATGAATTGGACCAATAAAATGTATGGAATATGGATAAATTTGTATTATTTTAGTTGAAGTAAGATTTTGAAATGCAATTATTCTGATTTTTCCTTTGTTTGGTATGATTTTCCAGCAACATGACAGTTTATAACATTGTATTGTATTCTGCTTTAACAGAAAATCTGGACTGATTGATTGAGAAAATAAAATGTATATGTTTATAATATATAATATAATTATAATTACCTGCTTTAACAATTTATCTTGTGGATTGGTACTTCCAATAAAATGTGTTGTTACTTTTTATATTGATGTGTTTTTCTTCAGAACTTGAAATAAAATATCCAATCAAAAGTCCAAAATGTTGACACCAACGTTCAAACTACATCAAGATGCAGATTTCATCACTATCATCATTAAAGCTCCATTTGCAAAGGTTTGTTTTGTTATTGATCCATATTTGTTATTACCAGAAACTTATGTGAACCTTCTTTGCTTTGCCATCGCTTTAAAGGGACCTTTTCACAGATTTTGGCTTATTTTGAAGTTTGTCATTAAATGCTTTAAAGTGATAAATGTAAACATCGGAACTAAAGAGTTCCAGTATAAAAAAAGCATAAAATTAAAGAAAGAATAAAAAGTAATCCAAACCTGGGCTGGAACCACTGACCCTCAGAATAAAGGTATAACGCTTAGACCACTCGGCCATCCGTGCTAACATGACATTGCCTGTATTTTATTCCTTATATAAGCAACCCTCGCAATGTCCCAAAATACAACGTTAACAACAGAACTTTCCAAATTATACAATCGTTTCGCGTTGCAACAATTAATTATTTTCAGGTTTTTAAATAGTCAAAAGATGCATATACTGTATATGGTAAATGTTCAGTATTACTGTTTCCTAGCAAAATACATAAGTTAACTACAACTAAAATTTGCAAATCTTAAACAATTTTTTCCAATTTTGTCAATTTATCAAAATGTGAAAAGGTCCCTTTAAATACGAATAAGATATGATCCCTTAAAAACCCCATTTAATTGCATCGTCAAGTGAGCATTGTTGAAATTAACCCACACGATAAAATTCCCAAATCCAAAGCCATGGGCTATCTTCCAAAAAAGGGAGAAAAAAACCCTGCTTGGTATGAGTATATATATGGATAAGAGGATGATGCACGCCAAATGGCATTATACACCATCTGTTAATAACGGAGTTATGGCCCTTTGTATATATTCTGTGTCAATGCAGCATGTGGGGGTATACGTCACGTCTGTGACAAAGTTCTAGTTTGGCGGGGGATATCAATTCAACAAATTTGCTTGTTAATAGATGGTTTTGTTGGTTTAAGTTTGTAACAGTATACATGTTTTTCAGTTGGCAGAGTCAGAAATCTTTTTGGAAGAGGATGATTTTAAGTTCTACTCAAAACCATATTTTCTAAGGTGTGTGCCTACAGGGTTTGTTAGAAGTTGATTTATCTTAATTGTTGATTAAACATTTATAAAGGATTTCAATATGAAAACAAATAGTTTGTATTGGATTATAAACACAGAAAAAATATTTTAAGCTGCCTTGATTGTACGCATGATATGTGTTTCACAGTAAATAAATTATGCTGCAGACATAACATGTATGCAACAAATGATTCCAAAATAGCTGTTGATTGATACGATTTTCTGTTTTAGGCTGACCTTGCCAGGCAAGCTTGTTGAAGACGGTCGGGAAAAGGCGGATTACAATGCAGACACAGGTATTGAGTGACTTGTAAAATTGCTATTTTAGTAACTTGTCTGGCATTTCTGTGTGTATTTGATGATCTTATAATTGGTTTTGAACATAGTGTTTGAATGTCCGAACAGTATGATCCATAGCACTTCACAAATTGATTTTGTTGCCCTGGGTATTGTGCAGTTTTATAATTCAGAATTGATTTGTTGATTGTATTTCATCACAATATTAGCAAGTGTATTTGATCACATTAAAAGGAAAGGTATTTTATCATAATATAAGGTGGGTACAGAAAGTATCCATACTACAATTGCAAATCACTCAAAAAACTGATCTCATCATAATGTTCTTAAAATTCTGAATGCCCTACAAAAAGAAAAAAAGCTAAAAAAAATACATAGGAATGTGAAATGTTTCAATTTTTGTTTTACATTCATTTTCTTTTCCCAAATCTATGAAATAAAATCTGTTTCCAGGTGAATTTCACATCCTGTTCCCTAAGGCGACCCCTGGTGAAGTGTTTGAGGGCCTGGATATGATAACGAAGCTTCTGGCCCCAAAGGGCAACACTTCCGCGGCTCCACCCCTCATTCAGGTTCTAGGTATGCTCAGGGGCTGGGTTCAATAAAGAATATCTTAAAGAGATTACGATTTATTTTTTTAAATCCTATTTTGTTTATTCTTATTTTTTGACAATGGAATCACTTGTTAGATTGTTTGAAGCATTTGTAAGACCCAGTTGTTGTAGAACAATTAAAATGAGCAGCGCTCATGGAAAACCGAGCGTTAGGCATGTGCGTAAAGTATTGCCCAGATGAGCCTGTTGCCACTTTTATTGAATTTATGGTTTAAAGGAAGTCTATACTAAACAAAAATCAAGTCTAGGCAGAAAGTGTCGTCCCTGATAAGCGTTTGCGGACTGCACAGGCTTATCAGGGATGACACTTAACACACGTGCATTAAGCCAGGCCCCGTGTTCACAAAACATTTTTTGCAATCGAAAATCGATTTTTCTTGTCATTGAAAATGGATTTCCATTGTAGTTGATAGGCAAAAATGAAAATCGATGTCAGTTAAAATCAATTTTCGATTGCAAAATCGTTTTGTGAACACGGGGCCTGGTTGTCCCAGAGAGCGGCTCAAATATTTGTCATATGCAAGTTCAAAAGCATTTTATCCTGGGTTTTGATGTCAACTAATCTGTCATGCAAATTTTTTTTTTTTCAAAACCCCCAGTTTTAATGAAAAAAAATTGGAAAGAATTTAACAAACATGTTGGCATTGCTGTTGTATTGATTTGCTAATGTACACAATTATTTCCCCAACGTAATATAGATGTCTGTGTATTATAGATGACGGGGCTGCGTCAGACACGGGGGATGAAGACGATCAAGAGGAGACGTTTGATTGGTGCATTCCACAAGAGCCATACGAGGAGAAGACAGTTCCCGTGTCTGCTCCTAAGTACGGGTTTGCCAATCAGAAGTCTGGGGTCTTCCAGCGACTACAGGTAAACTATCGGCCGCATGATTGCTAGATTCTTCATACTTGTGTATTCTTACATGTTTGCAGACATTCTTGAGCTCCCACCTGCATGCCTCACCAATTAATTAATACATGTAAAAAAATGGTTGAATTTCAAGGATCGATTTTCTGAGGCAGGGGGTTTGACTTCAGTTGTGAGGAACAGAAATGTCATGGTGTACAGTAAAGTTTGCAAAACATTGTATTGTTTGTATGAAATTGAGCTAGATGTGGAGACCTACATGCAGCTCCAACTGTGGCATTGAGGCGATTTGTTCTATCATAGGGAAAGCTGACCTTCTTTGATAAGTGTATGTCTTATCAACTTCCAATCCATTATCAGCTCTTAAGTGTTGTATACCAACATAATCACTGGTCTGTTTCTAGGAGGACCTTGTGGGGATTGTGGATTGCCCCAACCCAGACCAGCTTTTTGTTGCCGAGAGACGAGACAAGCGATTGAAGGCAGAGAGAGAAAAGTTTGATGAGGATCACTACATGTAAGTTTACCTGGCAGTTTGCCTTGATTTGATAAGGATCACTACCTGTAAGTTTACCTGGCAGTTTGCCTTAATTTGATAAGGATCACTACCCGAAAGTTTACCTGGCCATTTGCCTTGATTTGATAACGATCACTACCTGTAAGTTTACCTGGCAGTTTTCCTTGATTTGATAAGGATCACTACATGTAAGTTTACCTGGCAGTTCGCCTTGATTTGATAAGGGTCACTACATGTAAGTTAACCTGGCAGTTTGCCTTGATTTGATAAGGATCACTACATGTAAGTTTACCTGGCAGTTTGCCTTGATTTGATAAGGATCACTACATGTAAATTTACCAGGAAGTTTGACTGAAATGGATATGGGTCACTTCATGTCACTTAACTTGGCAGTTGAATAGAATTGATGAGGATTAGTAAATGTAAGTTTACATGGCAGTTTTCCTGTAAGCTGTGATTTTTTAACTCTCACACCTTTTGCTGTATACATTAACCACTGATATTGGTCGTCAGTGCTCTACTTGAAAAATACATGTCCTTTAGGACAATTTGACAATTTCATGTGAATTATCCCCAAATTAAATATAAAATAAAATACTGTGTTATTTAACTGCGGCTACACGCTTATACTAGCATCCATGTGTTTCAGTGGTGACCTCTATGAGGACGGTGCCATAACACAGCTGTTGTCATTCAGACCCGCTATCTACAAAGAACTAGACCAGACGTATGCCGGTATCCCAGTGGAAGTGGCAGGTGGGTGGAGACTGTGGCATACAGGATGTTCATGTTGTGTTGTTGTTCATGTTTAGTGGAATACCATTCTTTTGAGTCGCGCTCTGAGAAAACGGGGATTAATGCATGTGCGGAAAGTGTTGTCCAAGATTAGCCAGATTAGCCAGACTGCACGGGCTAATCTGGGACGACACTTTACGCATATGCATCAAACCCTTTTTTCACATGGCGAGGCTCATTTGATAAAAACAAACATAAATAATTATTACTTACCCTGGATGAAAAGATAGTGGCACAAAATGTGTCATCTCAATGTTTCCAAAGTAACTTAATAACTGGAGAACAGGAATGTCTTGGCTGTGAAATTATTTCAACATAGAAAATCCTATTGATTTTTTTTTTGCATTGGCAGTGAACTTCAGTGAAGAAGAGGAAGAAGTGATGAGAAAGTTGCCCAGAAAGCAATGTATCCTTTTGTATTATGAGTTTATACGCTGTCATGTATAAGTATATAAACATCTGAACAAAATAAAGAGGAACAGTGATGAAAATTAGGACAGCCCACTACAGCGATATTTTTTGCCAAAAATTACAGCCTCTTACAGGCTGTTTCCCAATCGCAAAACGTAACATTTTAACCCAAAAATCTGACAATTTTTTTTCAAAAAAAGACAAACTTTTCCAATAAACTCAATAATTGGTTTATTGGTTTTTTGAGTTTACTATACAGCAATATAATTCCGTAACACTTTATAATATAAATTAAAAAATGTAGTTAAACATGCACGTATAAACCATTGGAATACTATTATTTATAATCATATAACAAATGTTTCATTTTTCCAAATTTCATGGTTTATAGCGCTATTTTTCCCAATCCAAAAGGCACAGGCTGTAAAATATAAAGCAAAAAAAACACTGTATTAGCCAATGGCCTTTTAAATTCATGGTTTGGTTGTTTTTTGAGAACTGAGAACACTCAAATTTCCTCTGTACCGGAAGTATTGGAAGAATGAGCGTAGGTAACCAAGGCTAAGGTGATATATTTAGGGTCAACTTTACATGCATGAATCTTCTATAGTATGGACTTGCACTTGTGTTGTAATAGTAGTAAGAGTACCTTTAGGTGTCTATTGTTATTTTAAAAAAAGCTGAAGTGAATCATTTGTCGTGAATTTTGTAAATCCCATTTATTTGTCCATGCCATTGTTGTGACTCATTTAAGAAGAATTTCAAGGCAATTACTTTTTTGATTTTCTCATTATGTCATAGCCACTCTCAGATTGTAAAGACCTGCATTAGTCTGGATTGATCACAATGATTCTATAAGAAAACTTAAACTTAATAGATAGTAATGCTTGTAAATATACAGAGAAAAAGAAAAGTTTGTTGTTTAATTTTATGTTTGCAATTTGTTTTTGTTGTTGACCTTGACATTGTACCAGACCTGTTAGACAGTGTTGAAGAGACAACAGTATATCTGGGGCTTGTGGACATTCTGTATGCTTACCTGTATAACCATCGTACCACGGAAGGGGAAAACCATGTGAGCTTTGAGTTGTAGCCAATGTTTTATTCCTTTCCCCCCTCAAAATCAAAGTGACCATTGCTATATGCAACCAGCATATAACCAGATCAGCCTGCAAGTAACTCGCAGTCTGTTCAGTTTTTATGCTGTTTGCTGCTCTTCAGTACCTGAGGATTGGAAATGAAGCCTTTAAAACTAGAATCCGGAAAGAATTAAATTTGATTTTCTATGGGACTACGAACATGTCAAAATGCATATCTGAGCTGTAAAGAGTTAAGTGCTAGCGTAACCAACAGGGCTGTTGTAACATCAGAATAAACTGCAAATGAATTACTGTAGACATCATGGAAATATCTGTAGGAGCAGATTTCTAATAGAATATATCGTTGAATATGCTGTTGAATGTACTGTTGCAATCGTGTGCCTTCTCCTAGTGTCTGCACTTTCTCAGTCCTTGAGCGCTCATTTGTAAATGTGTGTTTCAGTGTGAGTCAGGCTGGACAGTGTGTAAGATCAGTGCCACGCTGTCGTGGCTCGAGGTACGTAACAGCATTAAAACATGTTGAGGTGATTTGGTGTAAGATTTGTAGGCTAGAGATCCAGTGTTTCATCCTTAATCCCATACTATTTGAATTAGCTTTCTCTGAGACACCAAGTACTGTTGCCATGGCTGCAAAGGCTCTTATTCTTAATTCTTTGAGTGCTGGAACCGGATTTTGAAGGCCTTTGCAAACAGTTTGGATCCAGATGAGACGCCACAAAACGTGGCGTCTCATCAGGATCCAAACTGTTTGCTATTCTGATAGTATTTTTTGAAAAAAAAATCGAAGAAAATGCTAATTTTAGAAATTTAGCCGACAACATTATAGCAGACGACAAATTTCCCAGCATGCAAAGGGTTAAACTCAAAATGGTGACTAAGGAGAATGCTTTTTACTTTTGAGTGTTTATAACCATTTGTTCAATGTATAATATTAAGTATAAGATTGGAATCATGAATGTTCGTGGCTGTTGGGCCTGATTCAATGTAGGAAATATACTAGAAATATACTAGAACATGTATCCTGAAAAGGTCAGAATGTAAACAGAAAAAAAAAGTAAATGTGGTAATGAATAAGATCATTATTACATTTTATGCAGACAGACCAATTATTATAAGTCTTTCAAAAATGAAATATCGTTCTAAAAAAAGCATGCAACATAACCAGATTAATTTTGTGCAATGATCATCCCTATGTGAACACCCACATTCTGTACTGTCTCTATACTCACAAGGCAAGTCTTATTGGCAGACCTTCAGTGGAGTGAAGGATGTGCTGGTATCCTGCTATCGGCGCAGTCTCTGCTATCCACTCCATAGAAGCTGGAAACTGGCAGCTCAGATTCACCAAGATCTGGTCACCACATTTCGGCTAGGTAGGCATATCCTTAAATGTTAGTAACTTAATACTTTGGGATCACTGTGACCTGTGTAACAGTCACGTGTTAAAAGTGATAGCTCTGAATATGCTCAACATTTAATACAATGTACCTTTTCTTTTATGTCCGGAGGACCTTTTGCCCTTTTGCTTGTTTGATGATCACCATTTATAACCTCTGACAGGTAGACGCAGGATCCTGAAGTGCCTGCTGGATTTGAGGTCCGTTCTACACGACCAGGATTGTCGCTACGTTCTCAATGACCTCTACATCACGGACTACTGCGTGTGGATTCAGTCCGCCAGTGCCAAGCGTATCCATGCCCTTGCTGAAGTGATTGACAAGGTGAGTGATTCTGACAAACTTGTTAGTCCTCTACTGGTGGTATCTATAGCTTGACAAGGTGAGAGATTCTGACAAACTTGTAAGTCCCCTACAAGTGGTGACTATAGCTTGACAAGGTGAGAGATTCTGACAAACTTGTAAGTCCCCTACTGGTGGTGACTATAGCTTGACAAGGTGAGAGATTCTGACAAACTTGTAAGTCCCCTACTAGTGGTGACTATAGCTTGACAAGGTGAGAGATTCTGACAAACTTGTAAGTCCCCTACTGGTGGTGACTATAGCTTGACAAGGTGAGAGATTCTGACAAACTTGTAAGTCCCCTACTGGTGGTGGCTATAGCTTGACAAGGTGAGAGATTCTGACAAACTTGTAAGTCCCCTAC
>VMBQ01007050.1:0-49879 GCA_007657795.1 Dreissena rostriformis | reverse complement strand
CTAAGAATTTACTCAATAATACGCTGTCAATAGGCTTTCATCAAAGTAGTAAGTCTTCACGTTTGTGTGTGTGTAATTCAGAGTTAATGTTCGGGTCGTCGTTGAGTCTTTACGACTTCATTATGTGCGGACCGGACTATCCGTCTTCACATGGGTTGCCATTTATTTTATACAAGTATAACCATCCACGTGTTGTTACAAAATATTACGATAACAAGAAATCGATATTTTTAGATCTTTTCGCGTCTTAGACGCTTTATAATTTTATTTTTTTCTTACGATGATTTTTCGTAAACGAAAGTGTATTTTCAGTATAAGTCTGCGGCATTAGTGTTTTTTCGCACACTGATGAACATTGTTCATTTATTTCTTAAATCTGTGATTTAAAGTTGAAAATTTTTAATTTTGATAAACTGTGAACAAGTCCCTTTAATTACAGATTCGTAACAGTACGTCATATATTTAAACACTCAAGAGAGTGGTTGAATAACCTTCAATTATTAAAGACTTGTAAACCCATGGAAAACATAACTCAAATGTACTTAAAAGCCGATGTAAACCGGATATAACTTGTATGAGTTTTATTAATTACGTTGTTTAACGTTTTGAAAATGCTAGAAGGGTCATTATATAATTCGGCGCGAAATGTAAACAAGTCTGCGATTTCATTGAGTAAGCATCCCTTGCCGAAATAAATCTAATCGACCAAAGCAAAAATGATGTATAATTATGGCCCTGTGTCTGTTTTTCCACTATCGAATAATTTTAAGATCTGTGTTGGGAGAATACTATCAACAAAAGCGCGACCCAGGTTACATTTGTATGGATTTCTTTTTATATATCTCACCATTTTTTATGGGATAAAGTGCGGAGCCCGCTCATTCGTGAGTTTTCTATAGGTATCATGATTTTTTTAAACAAATAAGTATTTTTTCAGTAAAGTGCAACCGCGCGTTTGAACGGTTAGAAAAATGTCGAATCAGTGTGGGGATTTTGAATATTAAATATTTATTAAATAATTATATTGTGTTTTTTTAAATTGTTTTTTTTTTTCATAAATATATAAAAGAAACCTGAACATGCATACGAAATGATATATTATAAGCTCCGCTCTTAACGTTTATTTTTATTTTTTTCACCAAAGGTGATGTTTCTGTGTCAAAATAATATGAAGTCCCAACACAAATCCGACACTTTTCTAACCGCTCAAACGCGCGGTTGCACTTTACTGAAATCGGTCAGTCGCCGCGATGTGTTTGAATCAAGTTGGGGGGTTAAGGGATGGAGTGGGCACTAACAGAAGTATAACGAAACTTACTTTCGCATTATGAAACGTGTACGTAACATCAAACGTAAGTTAAATTGTGTGCGTTAATGTACGAATTGTACCAGAAACGGTTCCCTGAAGAGAAAAAACTTTATTTTAAGAATTTACTAGTTGAATATCGGCACCAAATCGAGCCCATGGTCAAGAACGCTTGCAACTATTCAACAGCACCGTGAACATGGTTGACCTTTGAAATAAAAGTGTTACTTTGACCCTTGCGCCAGAGGCGCCAGACATTTGCGTGACTGGCTCCAAGTGTTGAACGTCTGTGGCAATTATTTTAATATTGCATTATAAGTGATGAAGTGACAGCCCCGACAAGCTGCATTGTGCCCAAATTTAAAGTATACCTTCTAAATCCAGAACCACGCACGCATTAAAATCGCATAAAATACACTTGGCCGTTGTGATAACCTATATCGAGCTTCCCATAAGCGAACTCGACAAAAAAAACAACAAGAAAATCCTTGTATAAAACATTTTTTTCAAAATGCTACATATATAACAAGCACAAAACATCTGCGAAAACCTCTTGCCACAATATATTTTATTACAAGCATTTATTATCAGTGTATATACAAACGTACTAACTGTGTAACCTCAGTCAAAACAGCATACCCACGTGCTGTCATTCCACATATAGACATGCTTCTCTATAACATTTATATTGGTGCACACCTTGTGAATGGCATAAGTATTGGTCAAATCACATAATTTAAAGTACATAAATCATGGTATATCTAATGTTCGTTGTAGGTGAAGTATATAATTACATTATAAATCTCAAGTGTGTAATAACATATATCAATGCAATGTAACACACAGCGCACATAACACATGCTCAACGGCAAGTTAATTAATTATTAACTTCGAAGACCCAGACCATAATACTTCATCAAGCAAGCACTCAAGATCAAGACATACGTTGTTAAGTCTAAGCGTCAACACATATTGGTGCCAGTGTACAAATAACCACCACTGTTTCGCTGCAGCAGAAAACGCATCTGCACAATATTAAAGCTTTCAAGAGATATTCAAAGTCAACAGAACTTCCATTAAATGTCATATCCAGCATTATGGGGCTGCTCAATAGATGCCTCCTCCATAATTATCCCCTGATTTCTATCATCCACATACACAGGGTTGGCCACTCCTGCCGACCTATCTGCCGACGACGACGCCTCAGAGTCCTCAATCTCACTGTTCAACTTGGACTTCGAGAAATGAGCCTTAAGTTTCGAAAGAGTTACACGTCCATCTGCGCCCGATTGATTTACCACGGGATTCGGGTCGTTTGCGTCGTTGTGTACAAGCACTTTCTTGATCTCCCCTTTCGGCCGGGTCCGGCGGTATATGATCACGCCGCCGATTACGATGACCGCTATGAGTACGGCAATGATGGTGACCGTTACCCCAATGATTACACCGGAGCCACTTTGTTCCACCTCTGAGCGACGAAGTTCTTCCCTAACCAAACCATTTTGCGTCACCCCTGGTCGAACAAGTTCCCCCGGGCCCACGGTGCTTGGCAGAACACTGGAACGGGTACCTGTGACAACAAATGTTATATTTAAACGTTTATTTTTATTATTTAATTCTTCAATCATATTATAAATGACAGGTTGGAAAGTTCTTATGTTGTTTCCCCTTTTCCCCTTGCATTGTTTTTTTTAAATTTACTGACGTTCTTTCATACTTACTTACTATTTATTTTTTTAATAAATAGTTAAAATTTCCTCAAAATATACTGCAATAACAACAAACATTAAAGTCGCGTCTAACACATTGTTTCACAACACTCATTTAGCAAGTCGCTGTACATGTCATAGGACTGTGTCTTTTCAACACCTAATAACACAAATGTGACATTGAATTCAGTAATGACATATGACCTTGACCTTTGCAGTAGACCCCGTATTTTGACTCATTAACTCATTTGAATATTTACTAATAAGATATTAAGAGATAATGACATAGAGAAAACAGCCTAGGCAAGCATTACCTTTGCAGTAGACCCCAGCGTCCTCGCCATGGTTACAGTTCTGCACGGCAAAGCTGTTGTGAGGACACTGCCGGATGTGGGTCTCGTTACCCGTGCAGCGCACGTTGTCCAGCCACACTGGGCCCCTGCCTCTGCCGAACTGGGCTCCTAAGAATGTGTACATGGGAAAATTAGTGTCCAATAAATTCTGGAAATGTACCTTATAGTCCAATCTAATCTGAGAAAACAATATACATGACGACCGATACGGAATATTGTCAAAAAGGTTTTAAATGATAAAATGTATACATTAACTTTTTTTTTAAATGATGCCTTATATTTTACAGTATACAAAATAGTTGACATGTGAATTGCTTTACTCTCTAAAAAAATTATGATGATTAACTTGAAGACATGTTTTCAGTAATAACATCCGTTGTGTTATTCATATTTTTCAAATGTGGGAAAAAACGATGATGTTAATGCAGAACACACTGTTATGTCTTAAGATTGGAGATTAGAGCGGGAAACTATATATATATATATATCAGCATTAATTTGTTGTATAAATAAATAATCAGTAAATTTCCTTCTTGATATACAAAATAAACTTCTAAAATTTACGTATTACCATTAGTAAAAGCGTCATTATGGTAGAGTAGATAACGAGAAGTCAGTGTCACAATTTTCGAGAGAGTTACTAGATTACTTCAGTAATAGAGTTGCGTTCTGAGAAAACTGGACAAAATGCATGTGCGTAAAGTGTCGTTCCAGATAAGCCTGTGCAGTCCGCACAGGCTAATCAGGGACACCACTTTCCGCCTAAACTGGATTTCCGCTAAGAATGACATCATTTAAACGAAAATTCCATAAAAGCGGAAATTGTCGTCCCTGATTACAATCTGGGATGACAATTTACGAATATGAATTATGCCCAGTTTTCTCAGAACGCGACACAATTATTGGTATGACACGAAGCTGATTACGCAATTGTCACGTGTCATCTTACAACAACACATAATCTAGTCACTAAGTGTTCGTGTGTTCAAACAAGATTATGATATAAAAATTTATTATTCACGGTGTGGCGAAAATACATCGACAGCCAGTCCCAATGAAAGATCACTAAATTGGGTTGTTTCTCATTAGCAACACTTTACTGATCAAATGACATTTATCGTAATGCTTTATATATAAGTTATTGTGTTTACCAAGAAGTACGTTTACTTTAATGATTATTTATAGATGATAAACCTAAAGTGAGCGCCAAATATGCAGTCAATAGTAAACCCCATAGAACTGAACATCGCGAGCCTATTTTGGATTAAAGGATATATTATTGCGTTTTGATAATCGCTAACATTTTGTGTAAACAAGCCATTGATGTAAACAGTGCGGAAGCTTGTACACAGTCCAAATAAAGTCCAAACTTTCCGCGAGTCAACATGACGCACGCATGTCAACCAGAAAGCATCAAATCTTGTTTAACACAATTTCTGAACATCAAAACCCAGAGTGACTGGTCAAATGAGAACCGAGGGCGTTTTTAGGATTGATAAATATTGCGACACAGCTTAACCAAACCGTAATACTAATACTAAACAATAGTAGTATATGATATCTATCTAGCGACATCTGTAACGCTGAAATATGATTGCAGCTGATGCAAGATATATTCATCCAACTCAACAATTGAAATGTACACTCCACCATTTGACGAAATTTTACACTGGGAACACGCAACAACAGCTGTCTGAATAACAAAAGAATACCATTACGTATTTGATGTAATACTGTAGTACATGACAAGTCCGATTTTATTGACAAACAGCACGGATTGTCAAGACTACGAAAGCCCGATTTCGGCATGCAAATCCGGAAGACCCTTCTGTTCAAACAGTCTTAAAGAGCCTTGATCAAGAATGTAGGTAAAATGCAGAGGTACAAATGCCATAGGAAAAATGCCAGGGGTAAAAATGCCAGAAGTAAAGTGGTAAAAATGCCAGAGATAAAAATGCCAGATGTTATGTAGTAAAATAGATTCTTGAGCAATATTTTTTATTGGATATTAGATAAATGTATTAATATTTCTTTAATGTAATTCATGAATGAACTTATGTTTTTATTTCAAATTTTAGAATAATGTGTCAATAATAAATGTATTACTTCAGATTCATCTGCTTATTTTGAAGAAATTAAAGACGCAAATGTGTCTCGGTATTTTCTTGAGTTTCTTGTCAACCTACATTAATAGCTGGAAGTTAATAAAATTTATCAAGTCATTGAGGTGTAAGCAAATAAGTCAATGTTATTGACTATAAGTAGCCAATACATCCAATATCAATAATTGTTTTGAATATTGCTCAATAAACATAATGAATTAAGTACAAAACAAACAATAACAGTCTAAATTTATTAGTGAAACAATTATTATACATATAAAAATTTCAATTAGAAAAATGTCATCAGTAACATAAGCAAAAAATGTAACTCCTACAATACTCAATATCCTCAAAAATACTGCTCAAAACTCTATTCTACTATATAGCATCTGGCATTTTTACCCATGGTATTTTTACCTCTGACATTTTTACATTTGGCATTTTTACTGCACACACATGATCACAGATTAACCCTTTGCACGCTGGGAAATTTTTCGTCTGCTAAAATGTTGTCTGCTGAATTTTTAAAATTAGCATTTTCTTCGTGTTTTTTTTTCCAAAAATACTATCAGATTAGCAAACAGTTTGGATCCTGATGAGACACCACGTTCTGTGGCATCTCATCTGGATCAAAACTGTTTGCAAAGGCCTACAAAATTCGGTTCCAGCACTGAAAGAGTTAACGAAAGGCCTTTTTTTTAACTTTTTAAAAGAACACATAATATCATGGCGCGGATTTACACTTACAATGTACAATGTATATACAAACTGAAATACATGGTCTTTTAAAGTATTCATCGGTTGTTTTCGTTACATTTTGTTACATCACGTGGATCTTCATACAAAGGGAATACCGGGCATTAACATTAGTACTAATGTATTCTTGAATGATCAGTAAATAGAATGCTTTCTTCTAAAAATGAACCATTATTTAATTCAGTTTTGCATTGTTTTATAAAATATATCTTTTATATAATATATCTTTACATACATTAAATGCATTTCTATCTCTAATGCTATTTTGTACTATGTGCTATTCCTTTATTTACAAGACCTTGACTCCTGGATTACTGGTCATATTGATATGAGACTTGTTATGAGAAAACTGGGCATAATGTATGTGCGTAAAGTGTCATCCCAGATTAGCCTGTGCAGTCCGCACAGGCTAATCTGGGACTACACTTTCTGCCTAAACTGGATTTTCACTAAGAAGAGACTTTATTTTAACAAAAAATTCCATAAAAGCAGAAATTGTCATCCCTGATTAGCCTGTGCGGACTGCACGGGCTAATCTGGGATGACAATTTACGCACATGCATTATGCCCAGTTTTCTCAGAACGCGACACATATGATACCATGTTTCTTACCGCAATCTTACATTCGATCCATATTTAAATAAGGATTTGATTGACAGTTGGCGAGATGTCAATTGCCATGTGTTATCTTAAAATTAGGACCCAACTATGCACATTCTGGTCACAAAGTGGTCCTGTGTCCATATGAGATAATGATTGATAAGTTTAGCAGAAAAGGTTTGCAGCAGTAAGTCGACTGATTGTAGGACAAACGGCATTCGGACAATCAGCACCCTGCGTTTTTTTGCATTCCCAGACACTCGGCACCTTGTAAATTTGTCGACCCCGACAATCAGCAACCGATTAAACTGTGAACCTGGACAATAGGCACCCGATAAAATTGTGAACCCAGACACTCGGCACCCGATTAAATTGTGAAACCGGGACAATCGGCACCCCATTAAATTGTGAACCCGGACAATCGGCACCCGATTAAAGGCGATTGAAAAAGCCCGTCATCACCTTGTTGCTTATCTCACTCCAAGAGCACTAGTATAAATTGCATTGTGTTTTATTAGCGAGTTTTTACTATCAATACATCACACTTATCATTATGTTTTATGTATATGTTAAGTTTGTTTATCAGGAAATAAACTGATTTTTTGTAGATAATAAACATATTATAAACAAAAATATAATTTAACGCGCTAAAAACCTGGTAAACGGATCATTTTGGAAGACTGTTGAACATTGCGAGCCTTGTAATGGCTAAGCCAGTTTGCATGTTGTACGTTGAAAGGTTAACGAGAAATTCTCCCGTAAAATGGGTGCCGAAGGGCAAACCAACAGACTGATTGACAGACAGGCACACAGATGGAGAGATGTCCAAGGAGATTCCAGTATACCGCCTATATCTCGTATCACAGAGGTCAGACTTTGTGAAAAGCTGTAAATACTGTTTGCGCACATGAAGACATTTCCTTTCGATCGAGATTTTCTTAAGTTTACTTTGTCTCACCCTTGACGCCCACTCCGTGGGCAAATCCGAGAGACTGACAGACGACAGTGGCATCCACATCCTCCCAGTAATCATCGCAGACTGTGCCCCATTCCTCCGCGCCTGCTAGATACACTTCCACGCGGCCATAAGTGGGGTCTCCCTCAACGTTCACAAGGCGCACATTGGTCAACTCTGATAATAAACAGAGGATTTTTTCTGTGTGATAACATCTTATATAATCAATTGTGTCGCGTTCTGAGACAACTGGGCAAAATGCATGTGCGTAAAGTGTCGTCCCAGATTAGCCTGTGCAGTTCGCATAGGCTAATCCGGGACAACACTTGCCGTCTAAACTGGATTTTCGCTAAGAAGAGACATCATTTAAATGAAAAATTCCATAAAAGCGGACATTGTTGTCCCTGATTAGCCTGTGCGGACTTCACAGGATAATCTGGGATGACAATTTACGCACAAGCATTATGCCCAGTTGTTTTCAGAACGCGAATCAATTAAGAAGGGAAACAATTTTTTGATGCGATACAGTGCAACTGTTTGTCCATATTTCCGAATATATTAAATAAGTAATAAAAAAAAACGTTGAAATACCAATTCAATTCTTCATTTTGTTTCATAAACATGAAACACACTCAACTGCATTACATTTAACACAAACAAACAAAGATACATAAAATGAAATGTAAAAGACAAATATCATAACTTTATGTTAATTGATGGCAAGAAAATTGATAAAACAGTTTACTGGATTAAATAAAATAAAATGATAATCAGTTATCTAATATTAAAAAAAATACCAAAAACATAAAACATTTAATAAAAGTATATAAACAACACTATTTGCAATAAAAAAAACTGTGTAATTAATTAAGCCAAAACACCCACAGAAAAAACTACCTTATAAATTATAATGTCTTATAATTTATTTATCAGGATTTTGGTGTTAATTTATAGATAAAAATGTTCACACTACATCTGCACTAATATTGTTTGTATTTAATACTTTTTACACCCTTGAACATTTACTGCTTCTCCGGAAGCGATTAATTGCAACAAAAAACTGCTTTGCGCATGTGCAACATATCTCATTTAAGAATGACAGAAATGTTAAGACGAAATAGAATTTGCCTACCCAGCTCAACATCAAAGCACCTAGCGGATGCATCATGTGACCTCTTCCTACACAGGCCGGCATAGACCCCCTCCATCTCGCTGGAGCTGTTGAAGCCAGTGTGGCGACATTGCAGCAGGCTGTCCTCGTGGCCATCACAGCTGACCCGCGTGAACCACAGTGGCCCCTCCACATGCCCGTACCTGGCGCCCACAACCTCCAGCCCGTCCTTGTAACCAAGGTTACGGCAGAAGACCTTCGCGTCCCTCGAGTCCCAGAGCCAGTCGCAGATGGAGCCCCAGACGCCGTTGTACATGATCTCCACCCGGCCATGGTCAATCTCTCCGCTGCCTAGCCGGTACTTGAGGCCATCTACAATATAGAGGTCAATTGAGGCCATCTACAATATAGAGGTCAATTGAGGCCATCTACAATATAGAGGTCAATTGAGGCCATCTACAATATAGAGGTCAATTGAGGCCATCTACAATATAGAGGTCAATTGAGGCCATCTACAATATAGAGGTCAATTGAGGCCATCTACAATATAGAGGTCAATTGAGGCCATCTACAATATAGAGGTCAATTGAGGCCATCTACAATATAGAGGTCAATTGAGGCCATCTACAATATAGAGGTCAATTGAGGCCATCTACAATATAGAGGTCAATTGAGGCCATCTACAATATAGAGGTCAATTGAGGCCATCTACAATATAGAGGTCAATTGAGGCCATCTACAATATAGAGGTCAATTGAGGCCATCTACAATATAGAGGTCAATTGAGACCATTTCTTTTTCATGATTTGTATTTATAATGTTTTCCTGTTAATAATAAAACCTTGTCTTAAAGCACAGGAGTGTCACATTAACCCTTTCCCACTCAGAAGCAAAGTGACAAATGCCATGTGAAACCAGCATAAAAACAGAACAGCCTGGGAGTTACTTGCATTCTGTTCAGGTTTTATGCTGTTTGCTCTTTATCAGTACCTTAGGGTTGCAAATGAAGCTTTTAAAACTTGAATCTAGCAAGAAAGGTCTTTAATTTAATTTTAATTTGAATTTCTAAGGGACTACAAACAAGTCAAATTGTGTTTCTGAGAGGTAAAGGGTTATGATTTATACTTACTTGTGTCATTGAAGCAAAACAACCCTGCACGCTCAGTATAGAAATCACAGCCCATGGTTGCCTCCCACTTTCGGTAGGTGCAATTTAGGAGTGAGGTCTCGTTTCCCTGACAGATCACATTATCCATCAGGATTACGTTAGAAATGTTCTTCGGAGGTCTGTAGGCATATCCACCTGTAGGTGAAACAATATTGTGATTTCATAATGCTTTATTTTAACACACTAATTTTTTTAATGATAATTTTCAATATATATTCAATAGCCTTAATTTATATTTCAAATGAGAAAATAGAGTAAATATTCATTTTAACTTAAGAAATGTTGAGCAAAAAGTATTACCAATCTCTTTTTTGTTAATTGTACTTCTCTGCTTGGCTGATAATACTTTTGTTTTGTTATTCCATTTTTTTTGGCTGATAATAATTGGGTTAAAAGCAAGCACCATTTATATTTCAGGTAATTAAAGTAAGCATAGGATAGAAAACAGGATTTTGAATTGATTGTATAAATCATTTTTACGTTTTATTGTTGTTAGTTTTATCTGAAGAAAAGAGAATGTCCTGCATGTTAACATGTAGAACATCTGAGTCGAAAAAAAAAAGAGTTTTATCTTAAATAGCGTGCATTGCATGTGACAGAAAAACATAGGTTATCTTAAATACTGCACTTCATTGGACCCGCATCATGTGAGAAAAGGTTTTTCACCATATGCGGTCAGCATGGCTCTAGACAAGCCTGCACAGTTGTGCAATCTGGTCAGGAGCTATCTTGTCTGCTAATAAGACCACAAAACATTGCAAGACTTAAAAGCGGACAGGGTAGCTTCTGACCAGAATATTAAATGGAATGGAATTGCGCAGGCTAGTTATGAGCTAGGCTGGCCAAGTATGGTACAAGGTCCTTTTTTGCATGACACAGCTCATTGGTGAATGCGAGCATGACATTATCCACAGAGGAATATCGGAAATAGGTTTAAGACAAATAACATATTCCTCTGTAATAAAATCTATATTCATATAATACCTTGATAGCCCATCTGCTTGCAGGCCACAAAGGCGTTCTTGTCGGTCCAGTTTCGGTTACAAACGGAGCCCCACATCCCGTCCACATGCACCTCCACATAACCGTGGAAACTGTGCATGGACTTCCCATAGTCCGGGTTTATACGCACCTGGAAGCCTGCAGCGGGCAAAGAATACAGTAAAATACTGCCTACCATGAGCACTTGTTTCACTACAGAAAGGTTAAATTTTAAAATGCTTGTTGTATTTTTTACGATACCGGTACACTTAATATGTATAGCAATTTCCCAAAGAAATGTGTTGCAAAAACCAATCCTACTTAATACATCTATAAGTGTATGGTTATACCAGATTGCGCGTAATTCATAATGACTTATGGAACAGGAACAACTTTGGGGCCCAAAAAATAAAGAACTTCTTTATCCTTGTCTCCTTGTCATTTTTTTTCCAAAAAAAAAGGTTAAATAATCTAATGGTGCAAAATCAGACTGACACTGAAGAGAACAAACAAATCTTTTTTCTAACATAAAATATAAAATTGCTCCAACACATGATTAACAAAATTATAAGGCTGATGCTTAAATACATAATTATCTTGTTACACGCATTAAATTCACATAAAATGTAGTGTTATTGGCACAGTATTTTGTGTGTGTTTAATGTACATTCAATACATATGAAAATGCTTACAAAATATGTAACAGAAATAAGTGTATTTTTCTCCACTTTTTCAGCAATAATACACAATATACAATATATGTGCCTTTAAGCCATAAATGTGCATTAAACACTTCTTTTTTTGAAAGCTACATTATCTATTATAACATCCATTTAATAGTTTTTCTGCGTACATGTCTGTTAATCCAGATGCCTACCTTTATCCACGATATTCTCATGGCTGCAATACACGGATGCATATTTTCCTGATGCGCAGACACTGCTAAACTCCATGGAACATTTATTGAACACGTTTTCACCACCCTTACACTGCACTAAATTCACACCTGTTTTCGAATATAAGATATGTAATTTCTTTCAGATAAACTTAGTTAATAATGCTTATTGGTTTTCCGATAAATAATATTTTTACATATTGTGTTATGTTAATCTTCCAAAAATATAAAACTGCCTCTTTCAGAATCATGAATAACAATAGATCTTTAAATAGAATGGAATAAGTGTACGCTATAAATTAGTTTAAAAACAACAACAATCTATACCTTTTCAGGGACTCCTTTCAAAAAAATATCCCTTGCTTATCACTTTCAATAAATAAATGTATACAATTTAAGTTAAAAAAAAAACACCATTTTATTAAACAAAAACTTCTGCTAGCATTTTATATAAATAGAAAACTGCAACACAAAAGCCTACCAATAGGGCTTAAGACGTTTCCAAAAGCCGAACCGGGACTGACGTTGCCATCAATAAAGCCGAGGGACCGACAAACCACGCGGGCATCGAGTGAGTTGAAGCCAACATCACAGACGGCATACCAGTCTTTGTTGTGGTACACAAGAACGGCCCCCATGGACGAGTTGTACTCGCCACTCAGTTTCACTAGAAGAAGAATAAAACATATCAAGGGTAGGAACGTGAAACTATTGTATCTCATATAAGTATGAGCCATGCTCTGGAAAAATGGGGCTTAATGCATGTACGACACTGCATGCACATTAAACCTGCTTTTTTCACCAGAGACTGGCTAAAATTAATTCATAAATAGAACATACAAGCGTATCTTTGGAACAGTTGTTTTTCAACTTACAATCGTTAACGCACATCACTCCAGCGTCGTCCTTGTGCGATTTACACTTCCACCATCCAAGGGCCCCGTCAACAATTCCGCTGTTAAACCCACGGTGCGGACACTTATCGAGACTTGCTTCTGTGCCATTGCACTTAAGATGGCTCATCCAGATCGGGCTGACCTTACTCTCGCCAAAGTAGCCTCCTTTGACGGCGTATCCATCGTGGAAATTCTGCTGGCGGCAGAACACCCGCGCATCGAAGTCATCCCAGGATGCATCGCAGACTGTTCCCCAGACGTTGTTGATCGATATTTCTACGCGGCCCTCTGATGTGACATTTTTCTTGTCATTCACTATTCGGTATTCAATACCTGGGCAGACACGAAGGTATTGTTGAAATTCAATATTATTGTGGATACACATATTCATGAGTTATGCCAACAAAGTTTGAACTCAAGGGTAACAAAAATTATTACTGATTAAATTACTCATACCCAAAAATTTATGCTTATGCTTTTAAAACATCTTTAAGTTAAATGTCTTAGCTTACTATAAATCAAATCTTTCTGCTAAATTTGACAGATATCATGAACATTTTAACACCAACACACAAACAAATAAAGAATTTGGGAAAGGATTCCATTTTAAATAAAGAAGGACCTGAATGCAACAAATCAAGGAATATTAAATCCATCCCACCTTTGTCATTGTAACACAGGACAGCTGCATGGGTTCGGCTAGAGCAATTTTTCTCATCAAGTCGCTCTTTGAAGGTGCAGTTGTTAATGAAATCTTCGTGACCTTGACACTTGATGTCACTCATCCAGTATGGACCACGTCCCATCAAGGGAGAGAAGTCATTGTCTGCCTGCGGGAACGCAATGCCGTGCTGGTACCCAATACTGCGACAAAATACCTGAAAACCAGAACACACTGAAATGGTTATTTAACCCTTTTACACTCCAAAGCAAAGTGAGAATGGCTACATTGATATTAGCCTGTGAATTCCGCACAGGCTTTACACTCATGCATAAAGCCCCCTTTTCACAGAACGCGGCCCATATTTATCTCATAGAGGCAGCTTCTGTCACGAAAGAGCTCATAGAGGTACATACCATAAGTAACAAATATCCTTACCAATGCATCAATGTCGTCCCATCCCTCTGAGCAGATCTTCCCAAATATTCCATAGTGACGAACCGCAACCACCCCGGAATAGTCCCCAGCCGACCCTTTCTCAATTGTTAAGGTGTAGTCTTTGAAAAAAAGAAGGAAATCATATTTGAATATGATCTTTGGATATGATTACTGTTAATGGTAATTAAATATTTTTACTTTACGTAGTGGGTAAATTATTTGAATTCAATCTATAGATATGAAATGTGTATGTGTTATTTGGATATGATATTTGATTATAATATATATTTAAAAAAAATAGATGTTTAAAATGGTCATTCTAACTAGACAGGCACATGGTAATGTTACATAAAGTCCAGAAGAATAACTGCATGTGCGTACATATTCATTTCAAATCATCAACATTTTTATACAAAAGTAAATTCAATTCTCTTACAGCAAGTCACAATACTGAACATAAGAAATAAACTCAAAACTTAAGTTTGGATAACAATATTTAATATCTTATTGACAAAGACAACCATGAAGAATTGTAGAAAAATAAAATGTAACTGACACTTATCCATGACTTACATTGGTAACTTTTCAAAACAAAAAACATGATAAATCTATGAAACATTTCATTTAAAAGCGTTTACTGTAAATTTCCAAATATAACTTTTTTTTCAAAACAAAATTCTTCTTCTTAACATAGCCATTTATATCGCTTTATCAACATCGAGAAAAAACAACAAGCATAATCTCCTAAATTTTATGATTATTACATTTTATATACAATGTGGGTATATGATGTGACTGTAATGATATCTGGATACATAATATGCATGCACGTATGTTTATGGGAATTTCTGAATAAAAATTTAAAAAAAATAAAAAATTATCTCCTTAATAAGAACAAATGTACCAACCCTCTGTAAGGGGCAGGTCAGAGTTCATGAAGCAGGCGACAGAGGCGTACGAGTCTGACTGGTTACACTGGCCGGCCATGAGGCACTGGTCAATGGAGGTGGCGTCGTCCAGGCATGACAGCGTGTAGTTCTCTAAAATATCCTCGTGTATCGTGCCAAAGGCCGAGCTGAGGATTGCACGCCCAGTCTAAAATCATGTGGTTGGATTGTGAAACATTGCACGCCCAGTCTAAAATCATGTGGTGGGATTGTGAAACATTGAACGCCCAGTCTAAAATCACATGGTTGGATTTTGCAACAACAGGTCTGACTTAAGATTACCCATTCTTTGACTTAGAAACATTGAACGTAACTTTTTTTTATGGAAACTTGTGTTTATGGACACTTACAAAACATTCAGACTTTCATAGAAAACAAGAGATGTGTTTGTCAGAAACACAATGCCCCCGACTGCGCCGCTTTGATTTTTTATTTGTTTTACCTTTGACCTTGAAGGATGACCTTGACCTTTCACCACTCAAAATGTGCAACTCCATGAGATACACATGCATGCCAAATATCAAGTTGCTATCTTCAATATTGCAAATTTTCAATATTTCTTGGGTCTTAGTCTTTTCTTAAGTCTAAGAATAAGTTGGTGAATACGGGCCCAGGCATGATGATTTGGTTGATGGAAAAAAAAATACTGGGCTAAAGTCAATTAGCACTTGTTAGAGTAGTATGAAGTATTTTGCTTTCGAATGATCCCTGTACTTTGCTCTTGCCATATATGATCCCTGTATTTTGCTCTTGCCATATATGATCCCTGTATTTTGCTCTTGCCATATAAGGCATACATGTGCCCTTAACTTACATCAAAGCCCAGTTCTTTGCAGACCAGCGTGGCACTATTGTCATTGAATCCTTTATCGCACACTGCCTCCCATACACTTCTGGTGGAGTCAAAGTAGAGAACAGGTCCATTGGTGATGTGCTTGCCAACACCTGAACCAAGCTTTACTGCAATAAATAATCACTAATGAGACGGTCTCTGGGAGAATCAGGCTTAATGCATGTGCGTTAACCCTTTGCATGCTGGGAAATTTGTCATCTGCTAAAATGTCGTCTGCTGAAGTTCTTAGATCATCATTTTCTTCACTTTTTTTCAAAGACCACTATCAGAATAGCAAACAGTTTGGATCCTGATGAGATGCCACGTTCTGTGGCGTCTCATCTGGATCCAAACTGTTTGCAAAGGCCTTTTAAATCCGGTTCCAGCGCTCAAAGGGTTATGTATCGTCCCAGATAAGGCTTTGCAGTCAGTACAGGCTTATCTGGGACAACGCTTTCTGCTTTTATGGAATTTTCTGTTTAAAGGAAGACTCTTCGAAAGGAAAATCCAATCTACGTCTTAATTGAAATATAAATTATAAGGGTGTTATTACTTCATTGGTTTTATTTCATCAAATACCATCAGTAGGCTTTTTTTAAAGAGTGTTTTTATAAATGGACTACATTTGCTTTATGTGTCTCACAAAACAATTGTATATTGACCTCAAAATTAAAAACATTCAGGAAACAGGATACAAAACTGTGCAAATTATATCAGTAATTTCCATTAACTTGAATAGTAAGGGAGTATTTATAATGTCCCATACAATGCACTGTTGGTTAAAGTTTCAAAAATATATTTTGAAATAGTGTGGTGAACTTGAACGTGAAGTAACAATTATGCTCAGTTGCTGATGAATAAATACTATTATTTATACGATAGAAGTATACAATTTATTTATATCAAATATTGGGACTAAAATGATATTTTTAAATTATTATTTAGGTGTTTTAATGTTTATTTTGGAAATTCTTATCAATTTATTTAATTAATTAATATCTGTATGCATAGGTTTTATGTTACGTAATCAGTGCTTTTACCAACCAGTTAATGAGCATGTAAACAATACCAATCAACTGGTCTATAGCGCTGAGACTGTACATATTTATTATTCTAAACTCTTTATTTTAGCACCAATATATTCATGCAAGAATTCCTCATTATGTTATGTGGTAAACATCCCATTAATATTAATACCGAATACCCGCTATATCAGGAAATGTTGAATTAATATCAATAATTATCATTTGGGCTATACAATTGAGTTTTGTCATAACATGGGCAAATGTTCTTCATAATAATTTCATTTTTCTGACTGTCTGGAAAGTATCACCAAGTGTTACTGACAGCCTGACAGTTTCTCACCTGAATTGTAGCAATACACCGCCGCATCCTTTGAGTGATCGCAGTTAGAATCGGTCTTAGATGGTTCCCATCCCTCGTGTGAACAATTCCTGAGCGAATCTTCCGAACCATTACAGTGCAAGTTAGCTGCATAAATCTTGTCTGGAGGCGTGCCAAACTTTCCTGTATAAAGTGGGTACCCGGTTTTGTAGCCAATAGAGCGACACAGAACCTTGGCATCGTTAAAGTCCCAGTATCGATTACATACCGAGCCCCAAACACCATCCACAGATATTTCAACACGCCCGTACTCACGCCCGTACTCGTTCTCACCAGCATTTATACGGAACTCCAGTCCTGAAATAGATTTAATTTTGTGTAATAAAAATTGTGAAAAATAAATAAATCTATGAAAAAAGAAAGAGTAGTGAACGATTTTAAGGTAAGACTTACATAGGACACGCAATTTTAACATGAATCAAGTATTGAATTATTATTTTGAAAAGAAAAAAAAATGCCAAACACTTTTCATACAGACGTTATCAAGATAAGAACCAACTTTACAAAATTCATGCAACTTTTCTGCAATATAAATACAAACACATTTAGCTCAACAAACCAAATTTCTGGTAGCAAAAGACGCCAGCGTAATGTCGACTGAGACAATCCTCCACATGACCGAACTTGTCCATCGGACAAAGGTCAAAGGACGCTTCCTTTCCGGAACAATTGACCTTTGATGTCCAGAAGGGGGCGTTCTCCCCCCTACCCGTGCTCCATTTGTAGTGGCTGTAGGCCTGGCCTGGAATGGAAGGGAATGTGTGAATCAGTGAAGTGTAGCCATGTGTATCAGTTGAGTGTATCCAATGCATTTGTATTCTAAATATGTGGATAATATTAAGTGGAGTATTTAAAATACTAATGATTTTTTAGTGTTGCATGCAATTCTTTTAAATATGTGTCATGTTCTAAGAAAACTGGGCAAAAATGCTTGTGCGTAAATTGTCATCCCAGATCAGCCTGTGCAGTCTGCACAGGCTAATCAGGGACGACAATTTCCGCTTTTATGGAATTTTTCGTTTAAATTATGTCTCTTCTTAGCATAAATCAAGTTTAGGCGGAAAGTGTCGTCCCGGATTAGCCTGTGCAGACTGCACAGGCTAATCTGGAATGACACTTTATGCCAGGGTTCGACAAATCCACTCGCCCGCTCGAAATTTCGAGTAGAAATCGGCTCCGGGCGAGTGAATATTTTGGCAGCGCTCGTCCTGCAGGGCGAGTGGCATTTCTGGCCGAAAAGATTAAAATTTCACGTTTTAACACATCTTTACCAAACAAAATAACGTTTAATCGGCGATAACAAATTAACTGGATGTTGATTTTTGCACACTGAGCTAAAATTAGTTCTGTTCCAGTTACGTCCCGATACCGGTATGTCCCGTGAATGTATCCTTAACAGTACGGTATACGGTCAAAAACTATATATATATATATATATAACATATTAGTTACTGAGTTATTGCATTTTGTTTTTAAATAAATTGCAGGGCAAGTACATATTTCAGCAGGGCAAGTGAAAATTCGTAGCTACTCGCCCTGCAGGGCAAGTTGCAAAACAAAAATTTGTCGAACCCTGCTTTATGCACATGCATTATGCCCAGTTTTCTCAGAACGCGACGCATATAAGAATACTATTCGGATGGTTGTTTGTAGTGGCCACCAAAAATCAGATACAAATGCCCTTCTTATTTATATGATTTTCCATGATATTTGTTATCAGCATTCTGCACAAAAGGTGAAGTGAAGTTGATAGCTTAATGAACATTTTCTGTCCGTCCCCTGATATAATGACCCTCAATATTTTGGCAGATACACAATGATAAATAAAAAACAAGAAATGTGTCCACATGACACGGATGCCCCCAATTTGGTGAAGATTGGATGAAAACTACTTGAATTAGAGAGTGGACACCATGCTGAATGTTTAAAACGCACTAAGTGATCCCGTGACCTAGTTTTTGGCTAGGCATGGCCCATGTTTGAACTTAGCCTAGATATTATCTAGATACAACTTTTGAGCAAATTTGGTGAAGATCGAATGAAAACTACGTGAAATACAGAGCGGACACCATGCTGAATGTTTAAAATGCACTAAGTGACTTCATGACCTAGTTTTTGGCCCGGCATGGCCCATGTTCAAACTCGGCCTAGAGATCATCTAGATAGAACTTGTAACCAAGTTTGGTGAAGATCGGATGAAAACTACTTGAAATAGAGAGCAGACACCATGCTGAATCATTTAAAACACACTAAGTGACCCCCTGACCTAGTTTTTGACCCTGTGACCTAGTTTTTGGCCCGACATGGCCCATGTTCAAACTTGGCCTCGACATTATCGAGAAAAAATCTTGTGACCAAGTTTGGTGAAGATCGGATGAAAACTACTTGAATTAGAGAGCAGACACCATGCTGAATGTTTTAAAAGCACAAAGTGACCCCATGACCTAGTTTTTGGCCTGGCATGGCCCATGTTCGAACTTGGCCTAGAGATCATCTAGATAAAACTTGTGACCAAGTTTGGTGAAGATTGGATGAAAACTACTTGAATTAGAGAGCGGACACCATGCTGAATGCTGAACTAAGTGACCCCGTGACCTAGTTTTTGGCCCGGCATGACCAATGTTCGAACTTGGCCTAGAAATTATCTAGATACAACTTTTGACCATGGTTGGTGAAGATCGGATGAGAACTACTTGAATTAGAGAGCAGACACAAAAAGTGTGACGGACGGACAGTCAGACAGACTGGCCCACCGACGGACAGTGCGAAAACTATATGCCTCCCGTTGGGGGCATAATTATTGCAAAAATGTGACATTTATCCCAAAGCTGCATGATGACAAGAACAGTATAAGGGGCTACCAAAGTAGTATCCAAACTGTTTGCAGAGGACCGTGGCGTCCACGTCACCCCAGCCGTCCGAGCAGACACGCCCCGTGATATTCAGGTAGTTCACCTCGACAATACCCATCGCCCGGTTACCAGCGATGGCGAAGGAGGGCACTGAAGTGGATCAATACAGACAATGGATGGGGATTATAGATGTGATTTACCTATGATTAATACTGTAAAACATTTCTGATATAACACATCTTTTTTCAAGCCCGATGATGTCTGTCAAACAATTAAGCCTTAGCTTCCAGAAAGGCTCGACGTATTTGGTCAAACATGGTTAAGGACTATTTTTTTCTGTGAATGTTGTATCAAATATTTGTTAAAGACGTTAAGAAATTATGTCGTTTGAGCTTTACATAGAATTAATTAAGCACTAGTACTCATTTAAAAATTAGAATTTTGTATTTTTCTGTTCAATTGTTCAATTGTTTCTGTGTAAAATTTCCAAAAACTATGATTATGACACACACCACTGTATCTGTCCATTGTGGAGCGATTGTAGCAGGCGGCGGCTGCATAATCCATCGAGCACATGGAGGCGTGCGGGATGGTGTTTGGGCAGTCGGTGAGCTTCTTCTCGTTGCCGCTGCACTGAACCGCATCCATGGTCCCAGGGGCCTTTATGTAGCCATACGGGGCATTGTGCAGGGGCAATCCGGTCTCAAAACCAAGCTGTCTGCACACAACGTCTGGCGAAATGACAAATAGAGTTTTATACAATCATGTAAAGAGTGAAAGACGTCAATTTTTACTGCAAAAGATATAAATGAAACATGATTAGTTGTCGGATTTTTAAGAAATAACGGTATTGAATGTTATAAAATCTGAAGAATAAAGAATACAACTGGGAAAATTGAGGATTAAAATTAATTGTGCCAACTATATGATAATGACTTATGTTGGAGAGCATAATAAACAACAAAGACCTCTGTTAAATTTAATGTGTTGTTGACACGGCATGCTTAGTTTTCTGGTGATCACACAAATTCTCATCAAACCATTTTTTGAAGGGTAAACATAAAATACCCTAAAAGCAATGCAGCCATAAACCAAACATACTTACTTGAATGCCTTATAAAACATCTCTGAAGTTTCATTGTGATTGCTCAAGTTATTTCTACACACAACCTATTCACTATTTTTGTCAAATGTGTCGTGTTCTGAGAAAACTGGGCAAAATGCTTGTGCGTAAAGTGTCATCCCAGATTAGCCTGTGCAGTAGGCACTGGCTAATCCGGGACGACACTTTCCGCCTAAACTAGATTTTCGCTAAGAAGAGACATCATTTAAACCAAAAATTCCATAAAAGCGGAAATTGTCGTCCCTGATTAGCCTGTGCAGACTGCACAGGCTAATCTGGGATGACAATTTACGCACAAGCATTTGGCCCAGTTTTCTCAAATCACGCCACAAAGGAGCAAACCTCAAGTTGCTGCAGCCACAAAGATATAAACCATTAGGATGCATGTTCAGACTACACAAATCATTGCCCCTTTTCCTAGGTAGGCTAGTTTACCAGAACTTAGTGCACATACTTATCACAGTAACTGAAAACTGCCCAAATTGAATCTGACTTAGGGCAAAATGGCCTACAAAGAAATAATTTCTTTACCAATCCCCACACACAAGTTTTATGGCCAGGCTGAAATTAAAACACCCAATCTTAAAGTTTTTATCAAAACAATCTGCTAACTTATCTCAGGCCAAAACATTCCAGGTTATGTCTTCAGACGGTTATGTCTTCAGACCACAATGGTTGTACTCACCAACATCTCTCTGATCCCAGTCCTTGTTACACACGAGGCCCCAGTGGTTGTTGATGTTCACCTCTACAGCACCGTGGGACTTGTAGTCACCCTTAGTCAGCATTACTACAGCAATTAAGGAATCCTCATAGATTTGGGACTTGCTCTGGGGAAATGGGGCTTAATGCATGTTTGCAAAGTGTCGGCCCCGGACAAGCCTGTGCAATTCACACAGGCTTATCAGGAACGACACTTTCCACCTTAATTGGAATTTCACTAAGAGGAGACTTTCTTTAAACAAAAAATTCCATAAAAGTGGAAAGTGTTGTCCCTGATTAGCCTATGCAGAAAGCACAAGCTCATCTGAGACGACACTTAATGCACATGGATTCAGCACTGTTTTCTCAGAGCATGGCTCAGTTATTGTTTTTGATTGCTCGATTGACATTAAATTAGAGATGTGTAACTAAGGAATTACACCTAAAGAAATAAGTTGGAATGGATAAATACCCCTATATCAAATTGACAAAGAGTTGTTTATTGAGCCATTAACAACGATTATGAGCAAACTATTTCAATTTGAACATAATTAAACAAAGAGAATAATAGGTTAGTGTTGATTATAGATCAGGTTTATCGTGTGAGGCTTAAAAAACAGTGCTTTTTCGTTTTCGTGCCGAGCATGATTATAGATCAGGTTTATCGTGTGAGGCTTAAAAAACAGTGCTTTTTCGTTTTCGTGCCGAGCATGATAAACCTGATCTATAATCAACACTAACCTATTATTCTATTTATCCCACATTTTATTCAGTAAACCTTTTTATTTAAACAAAATTAGTTTAACTGGATAATTTCGCTGGATTTATGACGTCATTTTGTCGAAAAAATGACATCATTTCGTTCCCTGGTTTATCGCAGAAATTTAATCAATGGGGCTTTAATCAACCCAATTCGCTGTAAAAGTGGGATAAAAATAGTTTTGTAATCTATTCAAGAACTTCTTTAAACTGTGATGTACATATACTCAGGTTTTGGAATTATTTTAAAGTCAGTTTTTGGGATATTTTTAACCATGAAAAAGTATCTTCTTCATCTGTTAAAAGAATAGCCAGTTTAATTACAGTGTTGGAAACTAGAATATCAGGTATATGTAATAACAGTAAACAAATTTGATGTAAACTGTATAGGAAATCTTGTGATTAGTGTGAGATTTTTGTACAAATCTATAAGCTAAAGCCCCAATCTATAATAACAGTGATCAATAATAAACAATAGAATATTAAGTGTCACTTTAATACTACTAAAAATAAAAAAAGGATTTAGGTGAGATCTTATATAGGGCATATCAGCACAATTATTTTCATCTTGCAAGCAAAAAAGCAACACGCAATGCAATGTAAGTGTACAATCAAATCACATCTTCAATTTTATCCCATTTGCCAAACCTGAGAAAAACCAAAATAGATAATTAAAAAAACACCTCCAATAACTTCTTTTTTTAAGAAATCAGATATATCATCATTCAACAAACCTACCTGATTTCAGACAAGTGACACCAGCGTCGTCACAATTTCCAGAACCAGGCGTCCACGTATTGGTACACTCCAGTATGGTATTCTCATTTCCGGCGCATGCGATGTAGTTCATCCAGACGTGACCATCTTTACGGGAACTGAACGTCTTGGCGATGCCGTCGATGTAACCTTGCTGACGACAGAACACCCCTGCCTCCTTGTTACCCCAGCTACTGTTGCAGACGCGACCCCATTCCCCGTTAAACATGATCTGCACCCGACCCTCTTCATCCAGACGGAACTTGACTCCCTCTGAAAGTAATACAATTGGTCAATATTCAACCTTTAACCCATTTATGCCTAGTGGACTCTCCCATCCTTCTAAATGGAATCAATTTATTTCCAAAATTAGGGATGTCTAGTATATTTATTTCTATATTTAGAATATTTTTTACAGAAATTTCTTTAAGCAAACAGCCCAGACCCTGATGTGACGCCGCATCATGCCCAGGGGTTCCAGATAGTTAAATGTACGAATATTGTGTATGGTTTGATTTTTCAACAACAAATATTGACACAAATACTCAGTGTGAAAAAATACCCCTCGTATAGGTATTATATTTACACAAGGTATGAAACGCACTATATGCCTATTGCCGAAAGATTGAGGATCACGGGACGAGACCGTTTTCATCGAGAACACACATGTTTCCATGCAGTTGCCGAACTAATGCAACTGGATTCGTTAAAAGACATTAAAAGCAACGTGATTACACAACTTACCGATCTNGGGGGGGGGGGGGCTGCCTGTGATCTTAACAAAAGACTTATCTCTTAACAAAAAAAGAGCCAACAGCAAACATCATTTGAATATACTTTGATTGATACCTTCATGGTTATAACACAAGACGCCTGCAGTTGGCCTCTGGAAGCTCTTCTGTATGGAGTACTGGCAGCCGATATTCTCGTTGAATTTGCTGTACTTGCAATCACTGAGATTCTGCGCAGAGTTGTCATCCCCGCTGCATTTAAAGTTCCCAAGTACCATTGGAGCCTCTACACGACTCGTGCCGTTGTATGCAACTCCCCCGATGTACTTGAGCTGTCTACAGGCGGCACGCGCCGTGCTGTTAGACCAGCCATGCGGGCAGATCGGCCCCCAGAAGCCATACTTGTTGACCTCCAGCGACCCGTAGTACAGACCAGTGGATATTCGTAAATCAAATGTTGCTGAAAATGAAATACATAGTAAATGATGAACACTGTACATTTGACTGAAAGGTACTAAACTTAGTCATTGATTATTCTAAGCATTCTGTCATACACTCACAAGAATATAAGTAAAGCAGATTGATGCCCTCCGATAATGCCTTTTGTCAATTGATAGTAAGAATGGGAACCAAAAATAAGAAACAATAACTCCCTAAAAGATATCAACAAACAGAAATTATTTGACAGTATGTGTACGACCTGTTGGTAAGAAAGGGAAGCTACATAAAAAATGTAATTGAATAGGTACATTAGTAAGAGAGAATTCTCACAGCACTGAAAAATTGCACTTTTTTAAATTATGGTTAATAACTCCCCTCCCCAGACAAGTGTAGCTTATCTAAGATATAGCCCTGAACAGTAACATCACACAAAAACCACAAAGGGCAATAACTCCTTTTTAAAAAAGTGTAAGGTTATGGTTCTTGTGCAAGGTCATTCTTCTCATTGATATCTATACACCCATGAAGTTTAATGTTGAAATCTTGTAGCGTATCTGAGATATAGCCCTGAAACGTTACATCATACAAAAAAACAAAGGGCAGTGACTCTTTTATCAAGAAAGTGTAGGGTTATGGTTCTTGTAAGGCTATTATTCTCCTCATTGATATCTAAACACCCATGAAGCTTCATGTTTAAATCTTGTATCATATCTGAGATAAATCCCTGAAAAGTTACATCATACAAAAACAACTAAGGACAATAACTCTTATTTAAGAAAGTGTAGGGTTATGGTTCTTGTGCATGTCACTTCATCTCATTGAAATCTATACACCCATGAAGTTTTTTGTTAATATCTTTTATAGTTTCTGAGATATAGCCCTGAAAAGTTTGTGATAGATGGATGGACTGACAGATGGAAGGACGGACAACGCCAATTCTATTTCCCTCTGTCTTTGGCAGGGGATAAAAACATTGGAGCAAATTGACCTTACATATGCCCATGTTCATATTACACTGCATAATTATAGTTTCATCAAATGTTTGCTAGTACATCAATGGCTTCTTAATAATTGACTGCTTGTAAAATAAATTACAACAAGAACCATGAATCAAATGTAATATACCTTTTGCATGTAGCTTATTTTGTCCCATATTACACACTGATATATTTACAGCCAATAGTAGTACATGTATTTGGAACAAATACTTAAATACACTGCCCTGGGCATCGATGTATTAAGCTATTCTTATGCACTTCATAGACTGACGCACATGTTTTTAATTTACTTACATGTATTAATTGATGTAAAGTAATTGTTTTATGAAATATATCTTATTAATAAATAGATTCCCTGAAAAGCTTAAGAGATATTAATTCAGTTAAGAACCTACAATTAATGTATGTGTCACGTGAAGTCTCACATATATCAGTTAGTAAAACGAGGCCAAGAGGCTTGTTCATACTTTTCTCTTCAATCATTGACTCATTACAGTAGATGGTGACGTAGTTGCCAGTCGGACACTCTCCACTAAGATGTTTGCATTGATCCAGGGATGGCTCATTGCCGGTACATCGCAGATCGATAATGGAGATTGCATCACTCTCATTGGGACCAAGGACCGAACCTAGGTGCAGAAATAGTATCAATTATATATATTAATCGTTGGATTTTTATTTAAAGTCTACCTAAAGTATTCCTTCAATTCAAGTAAAAATAAGAGAAACAATTTGGCGATAAACATAAGAATAATTTTAAATGAAAATACGGAAAGAATAAAACTATGATTACGAATAAGAAATAAATGAAATTAAAAAATATATTCAAATATTAATATAGTTTTCAAATTGAAAAAAAATCAATGAACAGACTGTACAAAAAAAAAGAAAGTTAAACTTAAAACAAAATAAATAACGTCAAAAAAACCCACTATACACAATTAGAAAAGAGACATACCTGGTTGGAAGCGACCATCCTTGTAGCCGAGCTGTCGACACGCAACACCCGCCGTAGACGCGGAGAAATGCTCGTCACAGACGGCCTTCCACATGCCCTCAAAATACAGCTCGAGAATTCCATAATTCAACTCGTTTGTCCCCGACAGTCGCACTGGAATGCAGCAGAAGAGAGGTATTAAATATGTATTAAGTAAATTGTAAATTTTTTACACTGCATGGTGCGGGTTGAGTCTTAAACTGTTGCATCTTCTTAACATGTCTAAATAAGATACAGAAGTTTTAGATGCAACCCTCAAAATTTGCTACAAACATGAATACCTCATTCAGAATAGAAATTATATTATTAAATATAATGTATCAATTAATGCTTTCCTTTGCAACTCATGACTTAAACTGTTAAAAAGCATCAATTGTTTGTCTAACAAAGCTGTGATTATTATATGCTTGTGCTCGTTTTGATTGACATAATACATGTTTGGGATTTCGGAAAAACAGATTTTGTCTAAATTAGCGTAACACAAACACTGGATATTAATTTTGCCAAAGTCAAAAGAAATTTAATTTTTATTGAGGGTTAATGGAACGTTTGTCTACTGCAGTGAATATGTATATAGAGAATTCTAGGTTAGTGTTGAATACAGATAAACCTATTTAGCGAGGCTTAGAAAACCTGAAACCACAAAACTTGGCGAGTGGTTCATGTTTTCATGCCATGCAAGAAAAACTAATCTGTATTTAACACTTACCTGGTATTCTATTATCCCATTATGTTTAAATGTTTTTGTCTTCATTTCAATAGTTTAAAAAAAAATGGCTGACAACGACACTCAAACATCAAAGTCTGACACCAAGAATAAAAAAACACTGTCTTTATACTACTGACAAATTGCTGTGTTCAACATGGTTGAAATTTCATTATTAATATTATCAATACATTATTTTATTATACATATATTATATAATATATTAATATACCAAATATTATCACATGGGGTTTTATTTCCTTAATGCTGATATGATTGGATAAAAAATGCAACAATTCTTCCATAGTTGCTAAGGAAAGCAATGTTAATAATTATACAGAAATCCAGGTTTAAAAACAGTATAAACATATGTTTGATGTTGCATTTTACATGTAAATATTATCTCGCGTCATACATTTGAAAACAAACATTTAATTTCAAAAACAATTAACAATTGAATACATATAAGAAAGATAATACGAAGGTGAATATAAAATAGACATCAGTATTCAAAGACAATGTGTGTACTTATTTAATATGCAAAGCCTGTTGCTGTGATCAACATCCCATAATGTTAATGCCAAATGCATGAAGGCTTACAGCATAATACATTCATGATATAAAATCATTTAAATAATTGACCCCAAAAACAATTTTTTTCAAATTTCTTTCACATGTTTTAAGTAGATTACATTTTACCACAGAGCTCAAGCATTCTTTCCATTTGTTCTACAACATTGTTTCTGACATAATTTTTGAATAAACAATCAGAAATCTGAATCTTTTATAGGGAACAAATGTGATCAGTGGATTAAATTCAGTCGCGCTCTGGGATAAATGGGCTTCATGCATGCTTGTAAAGTGTCGTCCCAGATTGGGCTGTTCAGTCCGCACAGGCTAATCAGGGACGAAAATTTCTGCTTCAAAGGAATTTTTCATTTAAAGGAAGTCTCTTGTAAATGAAAATCTAGGCTGAGAGTTTAATTTGTCCCTGATAAGCCTGTCCACATTGCACAGACTAATCTGGGACAAAACTTTATGCGCATGCATTAAGCCCGGTATTCCCAGAGACTGGCACATTTTGTTTATTTAACTTAACCCTTTGCATGCTGGGAAATTTGTCGTCTGCTAAAATGTCATCTGCTGAATTTCTAAAATTAGCATTTTCTTCGATATTTTTCAAAGAATACCATCAGAATAGCAAACAGTTTGGATCCTGATGAGACGCCACGTTCTGTGGCGTCATATCTGGATCCAAACTGTTTGCAAAGGCCTTTAAAATTCGGTTCCAGCGCTAAAAGGGTTAAGTGATATCATAAATAAAAGATACATGTGTATTACACAATTATGTATTTAACTTTGAGGTGTGGTTCTAGATACAAGTGCAAGGTAGCAATAATCAAATGTGTGTCGTGTATATAATATATGTTTGTAAAATGGTATAACTCTTTAGCACCAAAACCTTGTGCTATATGTTACTGCAAAATCATTCGCAGTGCAGACTACTGCGTTCAAAGAAAAAAGCATGCAGGCAGAAATGACAGTTACTTTGCGAGACAGGCATCAAGTTTCGACACAAAATGGCGAATTTACTTGGCCTCATTAAGGTATGACAACATACTCCACATCATCAGGTCCAAGCAGAATCATCCATGGACAAAACGTTGTTATCAAAATTAAAGTAATAGCTTCAAAATGTGTTCACAGTTAGAAGCAATTATTATTTACAATGTCCACTACAATAGGAAATCACAGACACATGGGGTAACATACATTTTTGCATCTGTAAGCACTTCATATATCTGAAAATTCAAGTCAAAAAGTTCTTAAATAAGAGTCAATGTCTGATATTAAACCAGTGATATGTGATTATGAATTATTTTTCTGACTTTGACATAGCCAAGCTTTTGAAATAGGTGGCGTGTTCAGAGAAAACTGGGCAAAATGCTTGTGCGTAAAGTGTCATCCCAGATAAGCCTGTGCAGTCCGCACAGGCTAATCCGGGACGACACTTTCCGCCTAAACTGGATTTTCGCTAAGAAGAGACATCATTTAGACGAAAAATTCCATTAAAGCTGAAATTGTCCTCTCTGATTAGCCTGTGCGGACTGCATAGGCTAATCTGGGATAACAATTTACGCACAAGCCCAGTTTTCTCAGAACAGTACCACATATGCTGCTTTCGCAGAATGATGTTCATCAGCAAAACATTACTGCCTAAGTTCTTCTAGAACTGCCTGGGTCACCACATTTTACAATGGTACATGTGAACCAAATTTTTCCGCACACGCATGCTTAATCCATAAAAATAAAACTCCTTATAATCTCAAAAGCTCCAATAGACGTACCAATACAAATCTAACTTGTCATTGGATTACAAAATAGAAACAAGAACTTTAAAATTCGTTCTCAACAAATATGACAGTTGTCACTGTTGGTTTTTCTTTATTAGATTGTTTCTGCTAAACATTTTTTGGCGAAGCCATTTAAAGTGAGCCACCTATTTATTTGAAGTAAAATAACTTTATAGATTTAAGAAAATATTCTGGTTTTAAATGATAACTTTAACTTTTACTTCTTTTTTCTGAAACTACTCTTGATCTTTGTCAACAATAACTTGCATGTGTATGCGCTTATGGCAAACATTCCTTCAGCTGCAGCTTCACAAGAAGATTGTTGAAAGGCACTTCCTTTGTTAACTCAGCAAGTACAGGTATTTCAGAATAAAAGACATACCTTCCAACAATTTCAGAATGAAAGACATACCTTCCATCAATTTCAGAATGGAAAACATACCTCCATCAATTTGAGAATGAAAGACATACCTTCCATAAATTTCATAATGTAAGACATACCTTCCATCAATTTCAAAATGAAAGACATACCTTCCATCAATTTCAAAATGAAAGACATACCTTCCGTCAATTTCAAAATGGAAGACACACCTTCCATCAGTTTCAAATGACAGACATACCTTCCGTCAATTTCAAAATGAAAGACATACCTTCCATCAATTTTAGAATGGAAAACATACCTCCATCAATTTGAAAATGAAAGACATACCTTCCATCAATTTCAGAATGAAAGACATACCTTCCATCAATTTCAAAATGAAAGACAAAACTTCGGTCAATTTCAAAATGAAAGACATAACTTCCATCAATTTCAGAATGGAGGACACACTTTCCATCAATTTCAGAATGGAAGACATACCTTCCGTCAATTTCAGAATGAAAGACATACCTTCCGTCAATTTCAGAATGAAAGACATACCTTCCATCAATTTTAGAATAAAAGACATTCCTTCCATCAATTTCAGAATGTTAGACACACCTTCCATCAATTTCAGAATGAAAGACATACCTTCCATCAATTTCAGAATGAAAGACATACCTTCCATAAATTTCAGAATTAAAGACATTCCTTCCATCAATTTCAGAATAAAAGACATACCTTCCATCAATTTCAGAATAAAAGACATACCTTCCATCATTTAAAGAATGAAAGACATACCTTCCATCATAAGCAACATCCACAGAGCCACTGGTTCACTTAAACATTTTGTTCTCAACAGTAACTGCTTTATTAAACATCAAAAGCATGCACACAAATAAAATTGACAAGAAATTATATAGTTCTTGCAGAACATCATCATCAACAATCAATACAAGAGCAATTAAGACAGCTTATGTCAACTGAATGTTGTGCCTTCATTGTGAGTATAAAGTATACCCTCATCACAGTATTGTAAGATCAGTTTTCCACTCACCAATTCTTAGAATCATGAACAGACTTAAAACAAGAAAATGTGAGGATATGAACACATATAATTGAATAGTCTCAAGAATCATCCATTATGCTGAACCCTCAAGTCTTAGACTTGGTTGATAACTATGGATCCTTTTTACAACCAAAACAACAACAGGTGGTGCAGTAGCCAAGTGGTAACACTCAGGTCTAACATTCCAGAGGTCCCCAGTTCAATTCCGGGCAGGGGCACTGGAAATTTCAGAAATGCTTCAAGTATTTCCCACCCAACTAGAGATGTACTGGTATGAAACCCAGGTAATTCGCGCGTGTATCAGTGCTATACACTGAGCACGTAAAAGAACCAAGGGATCTATTCGCAAAGAGCTAGGGTATTGCACCCTGATTCCTTGTATCTCAATACTGTCTCTTCTGCTTGCTGTCTCACTTCAGCTAAAAAATAATTTAGGACCCCATTGGAAATAAGTGCTTGCACTTTCTTGGGTTATCGTTGACTGCAAGGTCAAAATAAATACAACACTCTATCCTTGAAACTGACAAACACACAAAGCAGCAGACCAATAATGCCTGAACTGGAAAATCCAACAAAATTCTTTGTATTCAAGCCCATTCTTATGATTTTTTCCTAGATTTCTATAAATACTGTTTCTGTTTTCATTTTTTTTCCCATTCTGAAAGCAAGCCAGTGATTGGTTGGATGAAAGCTCCCCTGAGAGGATTTACCTTCGTTTGGTCGCCTAGGATTGTATATGCTCAACATATACTCAAAGGAGGCGGATTGTTATTGACATGGTAGCACCTGTCATAAAGCACTGGACTGTGTTGAGTTGTCTCTCATTAAAAAAGCAATAATCATAGGCATGGTGCTTGTCCAGCAGAGCTCATCGACAATAAGACCCACCCTATTAATAGTATTCTAGAAAGTCAAGCTCTCTAGTGTTTTGTAACAGTTTCAATTGCACACTCCTATCACTCAGCTGATTCCTCAATGTGGTGTGGTGGTTTGAGAGCCTCTATGACCCGGACAGCTATGTCATTTGGATTGTAAACTCCTGACAGGGCTTCCCAAGCTGGACAGGTTGAAGGGTAAAAGACAGACTTATATCAGCCACCGCTCCTGGAGGCTTAGAGGTATGAGAAGGATCACTCCTTTATGTCTTGGCCGGCATGTCACCTACGACAAGGAAAAGTCACAAAATAAATCACTTCTGAAGACGGATGCACTGGGCCAAAGTGTGCATAACTGTGAAACGCTTTCCACTCCAATAATGAGCAACAACGGATCTTCGCATGATGGTGCTCTGCCTGTGGAGTCCCCCCAGGCTGATAAAGTGCCAGACCCCACTAATAGTTTTACAATCGCCCAGTTCAGTAGTGTTTTTCTTGGCATTTTGTATTAGCTTCAATTTCCCATGCTAAGCAAAAATTATTCTTCAGCCCTTTTATTGAAGGTAATACAACATTTCTCTTGAATATAAATATATACTTTTTAATTGTTAGGATAACACTTTTAATAAATCAGTCATGTTTATGCCTGTACTCCCAAATAATATAACAGAGACACTAAACTCCTCGCCCAGGCAGGGAAGTCAAAATAACTGCTAAATCATTCCATGAAAGACCGACTAAGGCAACTGAAAAAAAAGAGAGGAAGCTTCATCCACCAGACGAGGGTTTTGGAAAGGAAATGCAAAGATATCCTTGATCATGTTCCCAAAGATTTACCCCAGTCACCTTGAAAACTTAGACTGGATAGGTGCTGAAAGACCCCAGTACACTGCAGTATTCCTGGTATTGGCTTATTTTGCCATTCAACTGGATCTGATCCACACTGCATACACATACTGGAAAAGTTCCACCAAAGTAGGAATTATTAGAAGTCCCATGGAATATTGGCAGTTATATTACTTATCTTGAGAAACATTCTATGATTCTGCTTGTTCTCTGTTCCATTTTTTGTTAGATTTCGGTGTATTAACCTCTTAACGATTTGCCTCTAAAACATCCTAAACACCTCCCTAAATTATTTTGTTGAATCGATAGATTGTCATTCATGGACTTCGGTTCACCAACACTTCACACACAGTTCAACGTGATAGACTAATTGTAAGAAGTGTATCAGTAATTTTGGTGATCATTAACCTGTGTGATTGGTAAGCTGTTCAGCAGTTCCCAGGGTAAGATTCCATGTGAGCATTTCCAAAGATGCCATGTACAATATGGTTTCATACTCATGAAAATCTCTGTAAAATTCAACATTCAACATTTCCCACCTTAAGAACTCCAGTGAACTACTTGAGCAAAAGTCAAAATGCAAATAATTTAGTAGCATGCAAACTAGCATCATTGGGAACTGCAAGCCTGTTAAGCGTTAAAAGCGTGTGACACTTTTTAGTAGGAATAACGTACACATTCACCCTGCTTTGTCTATTACCAAAAATGAATCACAGTAATAACAAAATGACTACTAAGCTGAGAATGTAGGCGCTGTTACTAAATGCTTCAACAGCCTATAACCGTGCAACATATATGATAATAGAGATAACACCAGCAGCACCTGTGGAGTAACACTGGACAGTTAGGGGTTGCTCTGTAATATAGCATGGATCAATGGCCATTCGATTGTACACAAGACTCCGATAGCAAGAGGAGGTACAGCTTCCATCTGTTGGAATCTTCAACTCTTTGTCCATTATTTTGAATGCACAGTCAGTAAGGCTGCTTTCATTTCCCGTGCAAGCAACATTGGCAAACTGGTAGTCCACTCTCTTTGAAGAAGTATATTCTGGCAAAAGAGATTTTCCTGAGGCGAAACCCATTTGTCTACAAACTACTGTTGCTACGCTGTCATTAAAGGTCCCACAAAATGATCCTGTTTGGTTGTCGATTGTAAACCTCACTTGTCCATGCATTGTTTTGTTGCCATAGGCCAGATTAAATGCTAAACCTGAAGAACAGAATATATGAGAGCCAAATATACATGCAAACTAAACCTTTATTTCTAAGCGGTTGCAAGTCTGAATATACGTCTGCCATGCTTCCAAATTTCTAAAAGATATAAATAAAATAATTCAGTCTGGTCCATTTAACACACTGAAGGAAGGAATTTCCTTCTCATCTGTTGCCTTTCTCCTTTCTTTATTCAAGTCCCAGGTCCCAAACATTTCAATAATGCAACTTGCAGAAATTGTTTCTAAAGGACATATAAATACCAAATAAAAGAAATGCATGAAAATTGGTAAATTAATACCAATTCATAATTACTGTACCAAATTGTTTCTATGCCTATGCTTATACAAATGCCTCTGGTGAGTTCGAATTGAGTAATCATACTCAGTTTGTACCAACAGTCGATAGAATATATTCTGTTTGCATCAAGCATTTTCAAACTTTCAATGCCTGCTATCATTTTTTGCATCAGGCCACATGTGGGGTGTTCTGGCATTTCAATGGTAATACTCCTATAACATAGGGCTGTCCTCACTATGAAAGCGCAGAAACCTGAGCATTTTCACTGAGAAATCCTTCATTGTTCACGCAGCAGTCATCAGCAACGTCCCCGCATCCACTCATAATTCTTGGCATGTCTTTTCCCACTTCACAACAACCTTGGTGTTTGCACTGTGACTGCACTACAACCATACAATGTCTGCAGTGAATGTATATTTAACACTGAATGTTTTTTTCATAAATTTCCATTAATGTCAACTCTTCAAGCTGTGAAGATATATTTTGATTGTAGTTACATTCAAAAGATCCAAGTTATGCTTACCCCTGCGAGTTGAAGTTCATGAATTCATGAATGATTCATGAACTTTACAAACAGTTCATGAACAGCTCATGATAAGTTCGTGAAATTGATGAGAGCAAGTTCAAGAACTAAAGTTCATGAATGGTTCATGAACACGCATTCATGAACCAGTGAAGAATGGTTCATGAACAAGAGGGTTTAATAATTTATTAAAGAAAGATTCATGATTTGGTTCATGAACTAATGATGAACGATTCATGCACCTTTAAATCAAGAAAGATTCATGATTTGGTTCATGAACTAATGATGAACGATTCATGCACCTTAACAGATTATGTGGTTCATGAATTGTTCATAAGACATTCTTGACTTTGTTTTAAAGAACTAATGAGGGTTTTTTCATGAATCTGAAAAATGTAAATGATTCAACAACAAAATTGTGAAAATTATTCCCCATTTGGTTAAATAATTGATCTAGAACTTTTCATGAACTTGAACTTAGTATGTGGTTCAAAAAAGGTATATTGTATATTTTTGCCTTTTATTAAGAACTAATGAAGAACTTTTCATGAATTGCTGTTTTTACAAAGGAAGAATATTGTGGACACAGGAAGTTGAAATGGCAGCAAAATGAAGACACATCATGGTTTATATTATATTTGGAAATGTAAGTCTTTAATAAATTACTGGCTAAACTGATCAGCCATTGGTTCCATTTCAACTTCCTTGGCACTGTCAGTGTAACCATTTTCATAAAAAAAAAAATCATATATTATCAGGCTGATTTAAACAGAAGAAAAAAGAAAAGAAATTAACATGTCATCCAAAATAGTTAATATCCGAATATATGGTCACTTTTGACATCTTAAAATAAAAAAGACTTTTTTTTCTGTTGGAAAGCATATGCTTGCATACAACATTTTACTTCAAATCCTTTGTAAACAACCAGATTCTAACTTAAAAATTACCCTATATGACTGAGTTTAGTATTTATTACCAGAAGATAGGGCAATTCTTGTCTGCAGTATTTTTTCAGTAACTAAAGCATAAAAATGTAAGAACCGATCAGGTATCAGCAGACTCAGTTGATAACTGATCGGTTCTTACATTTTACTCTGTCAAATAAATTATAAAGTGTCATTTTTAATGGTTTGATATTGTGAAATGTGCCACTTCCCATGGAGGGAGGGTCAATAATAATTATAAGCTTGAATTTTAATGGTATGCATTAACATCTTGCATTCTTTGTTCTTGAAGTATTCATGAAGTGAGTGAGTTCCAACATCACTTGGTTCATAAATAGTTCTAGAACATTAAATTCATGAATTAATCTTGCTCTTTTCATGAAGTTTCCATTCATGAACTATTCATGAACTATTCATGAAGGTTAAATGGCCGCTTCATAAAGTGATCATGAAATATGCAAGTTCATGAAGGTTCATGAATGATTCAAGGTTCATGAATGATTCATGAATGGTTCATGAACATATATTTCAAGAACTATTTCAGAAAGCGGCCATTTAACCTTCATGAAGAGTTCATGAATAGTTCATGAATGTTGTTCATGAATGATGCAAGAATGATTCATGAATGATTCATGAACAATTCATTAAACTCTCGCAGGGGTAAGTCCCAATGGATCATGGGCGTGGATGAGCAGTCAGAACAAAGACACCATGTCCTGAGATGGTTCAGTTCAGGGTAGGCAGATTATTAAGTAATTGCTCTTCTAAGTTGAAAAAGATACATAACTTAAGCAATTTTAAACATAAGATGATAACAATTTTGCTTGATGTACATTGAAAAAATAATTGTTAGAATTGTATCAGTATTTTTGGTGATCATAAATGAACTGTGTCAGGCAGAAAAAGGATCTTATGCCAAATGCGCCCAGAGTTCCTCCAGCCCAGCCTGCACATCCGTGAAATCTGGTCAGGAGCTTCCCTGTCTGCTTATGAGACCACAAAACCTGGCATTACTTTATAGGGGACAGCATATCACCTGACCATAGTGCCCTACAGCACAGGCTGTCTAGACCTATGCTGTGTTTGTTAGGCCATGAGACCATTTTAAGGGTAAAATGCCACGCCCAGATTTGTTTCATGCATTGTTGGAATGAAACCTCCATAGGAAAAAACTAGTCAGAGACATTCTAGTGTCATCCAAACTACAACCTTTTAAGCATAAACAACATGTTGAATTTTCAGCTGCAATAAACTTTTCAGCAAGAATACACTCTTTAGCAGCGATAACATTGATATCCAGCCTGCTTTGTTTATTACCTAAAGTGTGCAATTGCAAGAACATGATTCATGCACAGTTATAATCACTAATAAGCCATGAAATGCAGCTGCTACAAATAATCAGCTAATAACAGTGTAACAAATGTGATGATACGAATAATGATAACACGAGCAGCACCTGTGGTGTAGCACTGGACTGTTAGGGGTTGCTCCGTGACATAGCATGGATCCATATGCATTCGATTGTATCTAAGACCCATAAAACAAGTCCTCAAACAGCTTGCGTCTGTCAGAGGGCATGACCCACAACTCCCGTCTGTTGGAATCTTAAAATCCTTCTCGATTATTTTGAATGTACAGTTAGTAAAGCTGCTTTCGTTTCCGGTGCAAGCAACATTGGTAAACTGGTAGTTCACACTCCCTGTCAAAGTCTGCAGTGGCAAAAGAGATTTTCCTGAGGCCAAACCCATTTCTTTGCATACTACAGTTGCTATGCTGTCATTAAAGGTCCCACAGAAAGATCCTGTTTGGTTGTCGATTGTAAACCTCACTTGTCCATGCATGGGATTGTTGCCATTGGACAGATAAAATGTTAAACCTGAAGAACAGAATATATGAGAGCCAAATATACAAGCAAACTAAACCTTAAATTGTAAGCTGTTGCTAGTCTAAATATACATCTGCCATGCTTCAAAATTTCTGAAAGATATAAATTAAATAATTCAGTCTGGTCCATTACACACACTAAAAGGGCGTAATGTTGTTTCTTCTGTTGCCTTTCGTATTACTGCAATTTGTCAACTAATACTACCGGTAATAGCAATTTCAAAGTTGAAATTTCCAATTTTGTAATACGCATATGCCTATGTTAATGCCTCTGGTGAATTCGAATTAAGTAAGCATACTCAGTTCATACCAAGCCTCGATAGAATATATTCTGTTTGCATCCATCATTTTCAAAATCCAGTTCCTGCTCCTCTTTTTTGCTTTAGTCAACATGTATGGTGTTCTGGCAGCTGATGGTAATACTCCTGTAACACAGGGCTGTCCTCACTATGAAAGCACCGGGTTCTGAGCATTTCACTGAGCTTATTGAAATCCTTTGGCATTTACGCAGCAGTAATCAGGGATGTTGAGGCATCCGCACATGATTCTTCGTGTTGTCTTCTACCACTCTACAACAACCTTTGGTGTTTCCACTGTGACTGCACTACAACCATACAATGTACACTTCAATGCCCAGCTTTGTTCCATGTATGGTTGGAATTAAACTTCCATACTTGAACAAAATGACATGTAAAACCTTTCCCAATTTATGAAAATTCTCTGTTTCTTTCAACATTCAACATTTTCCAGAATAAATAGTCCAAATGGAAAAGCAAGTCAGAGGCATTCTAGTGTCATCCAAACTACAACCTGTTAATTAAGCATAAACAGCATGTTAACTCTTCAGCTTCAATACTCTCTTCACTAAGTATTCACTCTTCAGCTGCAATAAACTCTTCACTTAGTATTCACTCTTCAGCTTCAATACTCTCTTCACTAAGTATTCACTCTTCAGCTTCAATACTCTCTTCACTAAGTATTCACTCTTCAGCTGCAATACACTCTTAAGCAACAATAATATCCAGCCTACTTTGTTTATTACCAAAAGATTATCACAAGACGTTATTCATGCACAGACATCATATCTGCTAAGCCATGAAATGTTGCTGCTGCAAATAATACAAAAGCTAATAACGTTGTAACAAATGTGAGGATACAAATAATGATAACACGAGCAGCACCTGTGGTCTAGCACTGGACAGTTAGGGGTTGTTCCGTTATATAGCATGGATCCATATTCATTTGATTGTACACAAGACCCATAGAACAAGTCCTAAAACAGCTTCCGTCTCCCAGAGTGCATGACCCACAGCTTCCATCTGTATGAATCTTAAAATCCTTGTCCATTATTTTGAATGCACAGTCAGTAAAGCTGGTTTCGTTTCCAATGCAATCAACATTGGTAAACTGGTTGTCCATCCTCCCTGTTGAAGTCTGTAGTGGCAAAAGAGATTTACCTGATGTAAAACCCATTTGTCTACATACTACTGTTGCTACGCTGTCATTAAAGGTCCCACAGAAAGATCCTTTTAGTTTATCAATTGTGAACCTCACTTGTCCATGCATTGGACTGTTGCCATAGGCAATGTTGAAAGTTAAACCTGAAAAAAAGAATATATGTTGCCAAAATTGGCATGCAAACTAAACTTAAAATGTGCAATATTTTCTAGTGTGCCTATGATTCATGCAGCTATGCTTCCTGATTTCTGAAAGAGATAAATGTCAAAATTATGTCTTGTTCATTAACCACACTAAAGGGATTAACCTAATTACCACTCGGATACACACTTTGAAGCATTTGTAGTCTTTTAGAAAATAAATTCAAATTAAAGGGACTGTCCAACAGATAAAGCGTCGTTCGACGAGAAACGATATTTTGGGAAACTACGAGGATTGCTTATATAGCTAAAAAATACATCCGTCATAAACATGAGCGTGGATAGTCGAGTGGTCTAGGCGGAGAGCTTTTTACTCCAGGAATCCAGGGGTAAGTGGTTGGAGCCCTGTTGAGGGTTACTTTTTTCCTTTTTTAAAATTGTATTCTTGTTTTTTTACTGGAGATTTTTAGTTCAAATGTTTAAATTTATCAATATAAAGCATTTAAAGCATTTAATGACAAGCTTCAATACATGCCAAAATCTGTTGGATGGCCCCTTTAAAGATCTTTTTAACTACAATCAAGTTTTAAAGGCTTCATTTCCAACCCTAAGGTTATGATGAGCAGCAAACAGCATAAAACCTGAACAATATTTGAATATTTACATAATATGTGTTTTCTTCTTTGTGCCTAGGAGACTCTCATTGTTTTGGTATTTAAATCCTAAATTTCCGACATCACCCTGTGACTTGTATATGTGTAACCCAGCCAGAAAAATCCCCAACGACAATTGGGCAGTGAACCCTGGACCTCCCAGTTCCCAATCAGGCAGACACTCTACTGGATTGCTCTATAAGCTAGCTCATATAGCAAGGCAGTATACGTTCTCCTTATACCAAACCATGCTACATATGCATTTATGAATAGTTACTTTCTGATTAATTAAGATATAATTTCCTGTTTAGTGTTGGTTAATGAAGTTACAACCAACAGTTCTGATGCATAGGAATTAATCCATGTGGGCTGCAATAGCCTGAGTTGTTTAATAACAAGCATTAGAACGACAAACAGTTGGTTATTATAAACCACAGTAACGAACACCTACCTGGATATTAATTAGATTTAACCATGAATTTATATCATTTGTCTGTATAATCAAAAAGAGCAATTTTAATCAATCATCAACTCCTTTTCTGCAAAATATATACACACAGTGCGTTTCCTTGACGTCACAAAAACATTTCAAAATGATGACTGTCGTCTTCAATCATTAAGATTGAGTGAATAATCAAAGTGAAGTCACAGGTATTGTTAAATTCACTGAAGCTCTTACTCTAATAAATGAAAATGAAATGCAGCATTAACAAAACCTTAACATTTATTTGTTAACTTCAATATAACAACTGCACTATACTAATGTGTTTTTACTGGGCTGCATAATGCAGAAATTATATGATGATTAAAGTTGCTAGATTCCCATACAAGCATGCCCATTTTACTGAGCAATCTCTTGGAATGTCCATATCTACTTTCCAAACATAAGGCTGCCCACATGTTTTTTTGCAGAATAACTTAATTTTCTTCTTTGTCCATAGAAAACAAGTTGCTGGTAATGGTGTAATAAATTGCAGACAAAACTAATAAACAACTGCCAGACCCGTTTGAATTGCACATGAAACCAAGTGTAACATGTCACGATGATGTTAGTATTAAGGAACACTGATATAAATATTTACATATGAATCCATTGTTTCCTTTGACCTTTACATTAACATAAAATCAAATCTATTCACACATTTGTTTTAATCTTATGAATCAAGTTTTTCTGAATATTGAATCAACAAATATCTACACAACCTATGTTGTTTGTTCTCTTGGATATGTTCTTTAAAGTATTCTTGTTCATTTTTGTTGTTCAAATGAGAATATATTTATTTATAAAGTGCTATGTAAGGTATGAATTTAATCAGTTTTGACAATGTTATATTTTCTTCGATTTCTTTCAAACATTTAAATATGGACAAAGCAAAACTTCATCTGCACCTGCATGAGAGAAATCTAGTATCATAGCATGGGGTTCTTTATTTATGGCAAGGAACCAATGTTCAAAAGGAGTGACACAAAACAAATGTACTGTGTATAGACATGACACACAAATACACAACACACAAAATTAATGAAAATGATATTTTGCCCTTAGAACAGTCAATGCAAAGTATTGGGTGTTATTACATGTAACTACCAGTTTTAAGGAGCTCCAGACCCCCACTGAGGTCCATAAGGTAGTTATTTAGAAAACATTAAAGTGTATATATAAATACACCAAATAGCATCACAAGTCAAATAAAGTAGCAATAACAAAGAAGACATTTAAATTAAATAATCGACTAACTTGTAATAATTGGATTCAAACCAGAGCAACAAAATCGTAATTTGTTTCGGTACATTGAAATGAATCTAAAACAACCCTGCGGAGATCTAGTAGTAAGGACATTGTTGCCGGAAAATTGAACTAAGTATTTACAAATTAACTGTCAGAAAGGACCAAGTTACAAGGTATGTGAAAACATATTTACAACTGATGAAGACCTTCAACAATATGTGTCGCGTTCTGAGAAAACTGGGCATAATGCATGTGCTTAAAGTGTCGTCCCAGATTAGCCTTTGCAGTCCGCAAATTTAATTACTGGAATTTGTAATGTCTATCATATTTTTTTCTCTTACTTCACTTTTATGGGTTTTTCTTTTGATAAAAATGTTATACATGGGATGAACATACCATTTAACTCTATTCAATTTAACTCCAATTGTCTTAAAAGACAGAGGCTTGTTAAGGCACTTTCAAAACGGTTTCCAGGGTAGAACCAGTACTGAATATCGTTGAAAATAAATTCATTAAAAGTCTCCCCAAGAAAGATCCTCGTTGAAGCTGACTTTATATTGTTTGAACCAGTGTCAAATTGACTTTTAATTGAATAAGTAAATAAAATAAATGTGACTGTCCATAAAAAGTATAAAATTACATGGGATTTTTATGCTAAATATATTTTAGTCGCCCGGCACACCTACTATTAATGTCAAATAATAAGGTAGGCTTTTTATGGTGGGATTATAAATTTAAAGAGTAATGAAAAAGTGAGACTGTGTGTGAAACAAGTCACATAATTGCAATTTACATGTATGTTTTCAGATTTGAGAATAAACACACACCTTTAAGAAATCTATAAACTTCATAGTCACAGTTAATATTCTGAGACCTCTTATAGACAAGTCACAGAGACAGCCAATTCCAAATACTGTTATGCAAATTACATGCATCAAAATCTTAGAAACAAAATAAAAGCAGCCATCAAATACTGCCAGATAACAGTGCATGTTGTGGAGCAATAAATAACAATGCTTCCAATGACTGCCATGTCAACATAGATTGTACCTTATTTAATAAATTAGGAGTGCAATGATTTGCCATGAAAGCTGTTCTTATACTTAAGAATGACTTTCCTGAAGCAAGTATAAATTGATATGAGGTGCCTGTATATATTTTGTGGACACTACGCATACACTAGAAATAAGTAAATATGAAGTTTGTGCTCTGTGCTAAGAGAGTGTAAGGCTATGTAGTCAGTTTGAGAACCTGATTTGTAACACTGAATGGCAGCGTCTTCGTTGCTATGGTAACAGTCCCTGGGGTGGTGGTAAGCACGGTACCAACCACCTGTGCCAGGCATGCTCATGACATCAGGCACCTCGTGTTGCGAGGCTTGAACCCCAGAAATCATTAAGGGACATTGGAGTATCGAACGCTCGCTGCCATCGCATTTCAGATTGGAAATATGCAGACTAACCACCTGAGAGCCGAAAGTCCCCTTGTCGAGCGCACGACCAGACGTGTAGTTTAACTGACGACAGACTACTTGCGCATAACCGTCGTCAAACCATCCACAGAAAGACCCCACTTGATCGTCTATATTGAACTGAATTCTTCCATTCATTTGATTGGTGCCATTTTGTAGACTTATATTCAAACCTGATAAAATATATATTAAGAAATCTGAGTCTTATTTTGGTTGTGAAACGCGGTCAACTACAAACTGTGGGTGGTACAGATGTGTTTCAAATCTTCAAAGATCTTGCAAAACCCTGTAAGAGAATTTGATTAAACCTGCAACCAATGAAATGTTAGTAACCTAATCTCATGTTACACAAACCATACCTTGGTTGTAACATTGGACTGCAGCATCTTGGGCATGTGTCTTGCACGTGTAGTAGGTACTGCGGGACACAAAATTCAGTCGACCCCTTTGTTCATAAAACGCCTCTTGGGGTTCAATCTTGATTCCACATTTCAACAGTGAACTTTCGTTACCAGCGCAACGAATATATGGAATCATGATTTTTTCTTTGCCTTCTCCAAAGTATCCGTTGTCAAGGGAACGACCGCTGGTATAACCCATTTCCGAACACAGAACATGCGCTGCTTTGTCGTCAAACTTCGACGTTCCGCAGACGGTTCCCCATTCGTTGTCCAAAGAAATTTCAACACGACCAGACAATGGACTGGTGCCATTTGCCAACCTAAACTTGTACCCTGATAAGCAGAGCATTGTAAAGCATGAAGCAAATTCACAAATACCATAATGTGCTCTAAGATACAGTGCACATCAAAAAAATTGACTGGTTAATCAACATTAAATAATAATTAATTATACTTCATTTATATATCAGGTTTAAGATGAAGTCCAACATCTGCAGTCTGGTAAAAAAAAAGGTGCCTTTTTATTGTCACAACTCAATAAAAAATAAAAAAATAATATGAATACATGTAACATATATGTTAAGCATATATTATGCAAATGACTGTTTAAACCCTGTAAAAGAATCAAGGTAACAATGTTACATGAATGAACAAACATCAGCACAATTAATTTCAAACATCTACATTTGGGACATTATAATAATAAAGCCATTAAGTATGAATATATCTAAAACAGAATTTTGAAAACCTAGATGAATAATAAATGTTTAGATATATAAATATTAATAATTTACTTCTTTAGAGAGAACCTTATAATATAAGTGCTGGTTCAATGCTGGCAATAGAACACTCTGACTTATAATGCTGATCAAACGGATCAAATAAGAAATCTAAAAACATGTCCTTATAATTCAAATGCATAACAATATCAATTCATTTCTTCATCATACATGAGATTTATCCAAATGGCTATGAGATATCTCAATCTTAACCACTGCCGGAACAAAAATAAACCTCGCTCCGTGAAATTCAAATCTGATATGATGTAGTTTCATTGATCAATATTTTGAATTTAAGGATGACCTCTTGATGAGTTAGCATTTCAAAATTCTATGACTTTGGACAGATACTTGTTACAATGATTTTTTTTAATCATAAACCATTCATATATACACTATTTTAAAAATGCACTATAGTTCAAATTTCTCTTAAAATAGTGAAGCTGAGTATGAAACACTTACATGATCATGGTTATAATTGAGCACCTATGACAGTAGGGGTATAAGGGAAATTAAAGTATATTTTAACTTAACCCGTTGTAACCACTCAGTTACGCATTTTGACCCGTTTTTTATTTCCTAAGAAAATTAAATTATTTAATGTCCTTATTTAATAGAAAAAATGTTAAAGGCTTTATTTCCTTCCCTACGATACTGATGAGCAGCAAACAGCATAAAACCTGAACAGACTGCGAGTTACTTGCAGGCTGATCTAGTTTAATGCTGGTTGCAAAAGCCATTTTCACTTTGCTTCAGAGTGGGAAAGGGTTAAGCTTGAAAAAGTGGCCAGGTCAGTGGTGTTCAACATTTTGGACAGAATAGCGCGTTGCTTTAACCACATCCCAGGTCTTACTGAAACCATGGCACAATGGATCTGTGACCTAATACGAGATGTACAGTACGTCACCCACCTGAGGTCTGGTAGCAGAACACTGCAGGCTCGAGTCCTGACTTGCACTGGTCTACGGAGCCCCATCGAATATTGCCACACCGACCCAGATACCCTTCCTGGCCCGTGCAATTCACGTTGGTTAGCCACGGTATGCCTATGAGGAAGAAATAGCACAATCTGTATTATCCTAAGAAGATCATTATAATTATAAAACTATGATACACCATAAATAAAATAAGCATTTAAAATATTATAAATTGAATAATCCTAAATACTACCATTGATGGTAAAATTGATAGAATTGATCCTATATCCTCATTGATACATCATGAGTCTTCATGATGTGTTAATTTCAGCATATTCAAGTTAAATATGTGGCAATATGTTCTTATTCACTTTTATATTTGACTAACTAGGTGACACATGGAAACATCTCAGTACCAAAATAAACAATAGTCTTTATATCCTGAAAGACAATCATTCGTCACCATTTATAAGCTGATATGAGCCACACTCTCAGAAAACTGGGCTTAATGCATGTTGTGTAAAGCGTTGTCCCAGATTAGCCTGGGCAGTTTGCTACATATCCTAAATGAAAATCATGTCTATGCAGAAAGTGTCATCCCATATTAGTGCATGCTAATCTGGGATTACACAATAGCGCACATGCATTAAGCCCAGTTTTCACAGAGTGCTGCTCATATCAAGTTTTAAGACTAAGCTGACCTTTATAGTAGGCTACATTATGGTCAATAATCGATCTCACTTTAAGAAATAAAAGTTCCATAGCTCATTTGGGCATTTTCAGGTTACCACATTTCACCAAAACATTTTGGGGCTACCATATTTCATCTTAAAATAAAAACAAGAGATGTGTTTTTCAGAAACACAATGCCCCCTACTGCGCCGCTTTGAAAAAAAAGCACCGCCTAGCGGGTGCAGACCGCTCATCTATACATGCATACCAAATATGAAGGTTATATCTCAAGGGACATAGAAGTTATGAGCATTTTTCGAAACCTAAACGCAGATTTTGAAACCTAAACGCAGACCCTTACTTCAAGGTCAAGGTCACAGGGGTCAAAATTTTTGTGCGTATGGAAAGGCCTTGTCCATATACACATGCATACCAAATATGAAGGTTATATCTCAAGGGACATAGAAGTTATGAGCATTTTTCGAAACCTAAACGCAGATTTTGAAGTCAAGGTCACAGGGGTAAAAATTGTTGTGCGTTTGGAAAGGCCTTGTCCATATACACATGCATACCAAATATGAAGGTTATATCTCAAGGGACATAGAAGTTATTAGCATTTTTCAAAACCTAAACGCAAAGTATGACGGAATTTCAGACAGACGGATGGACGGACAGACGGACAGTGCGATCACTATATGCCACCCTACCGAGGGCATAATAAAAGTTTGTTCACTCACCAAGTGTTTTTGAGCTATCATATTTCATCTCAAAGTAGGAGAATCCCCCTTGGAAGCCCATCTCTCTGCAAATGACAGTGGCCTCTGCATCGTCAAAACCATCAGCGCAGATGTAGCCCCAGATGTCGAAATGACGGAGGGAAATCGTCCCGCGGTTGTAACTTTTTAGTCTCAGTGAATATTCTAAAACACAATGAGGTTATATGTTAATAAAATACTAATTTACATAGAGTGCATACAACTATTCTTTCACTCTTAGTTACATTTACCCCCCAAACATTTGATATTATTTTGCAATATCATCTTGGGTGTACCAAACATTGAAATACTTTTCATATGTGAGTATTTTATTGAAATGATGTTGCTATCTTTCTGATGAAGAAGAGGTGTGTTAAAGAAATAAATGCAAATCATCAATAAATACTTATCAATTTAGAAGTGTTGATGAAGTGCCTGAAATAACCCCACCCCACAACACCCCATCGCAGCATGTCTTTTGCTAAAATATTCCATTTACATATTCCATTCAACTTTTTCGTATTATATTTATTAAGCAACATTTAAACCATAATTAAAGCCTATTCAACTGAAATTAATCTGTAAAATCTCACCTCCATTTGCAGGTAGATCAGAACAAGCAACAGACGCGTATTTCCCGCTAGAGCAGCCTGTATTATCGTCCACATAGCTGCAATCCAGTATCGAGAGTTCGTTACCGGTGCATCTGACGTTGCGGTACCCAATGTCATACTTCATTTCTCCAAAGGCCGAACAACAAACGCTGATCCCATTTTGGAATCCTGCCGACCTGCATACAACCTTGGCAGCAAGGTCGTCAAAGCCGTCTGCACACACGAGTCGGTATGCGTCTCTGTTCCATATCTGCACTGCTCCATAGCTTACATTCGGTTCCAGTCTCACTGGCAAAGAAACACCTCTTAAGCATTAAACGCGCAAATACTGATATTTTAGAGTTTGTATGAAGATATACAGCAATTTTATAATTATTATATTTTCATTCAGTTTAAACATATTTGTTGGTTCAGAATATAGGACATAACATTTATGTGCATATGAAACAATTATATAACATTTCATGGACTACAAGACATGCATCTACAAGGCATATGTCAGTTCTGTTCCATGCTGAAGTTGACTAGCGAGAAATATGCAATATAAAGTAGTTATGGATGCTAAAATAACACGGTAAAACAAATATTTGATACAATTATATTGTCGCATTAAAACATTGTTTAAATATTTACACAGTAACACATGATAACATAAACCATTATTTTTTCAACTTGTTTCAATAACATTTTGATGAAATTATTTCAATTTTGACTGTCCTTTTTCAAAACTATTTAATTATAGCTTCTAAAATAATGAGGCGTAAATTTGTTTAAATCAGCTGAAATCATACCACTCTGTATTTTGGTAATCATAGTTGAGAACTGTTTACATGACAACATCAGACAACACCGTACATACCTCTATCAGTACAATACACGCTGGCATCGTGTTTGTGATTGCGACATGAAGTGTGGCTCACATTAAAACCGCTATTTGTACACGACCATATTGACTTCTCATCACCGTCACATCGTACGTAGTACAGCCAGGATGGACCTGGTAATTTAAGAATCAACATTATAATTGACCCGCGTCATGGGAAAAAATGGGTCTTATGCCATACAGGGCCAGCGTAGCTCCAGACTAGCTAGTGCATCATTCCAGTCTGGTAAGGAGCTACCCTGTTTGTAAATGAGACCACACAACTTTGCGTGACTTTATAGCAGACAGCATAGGTCCTGACCAGACTGCACAATTGCGAAGGCTTGTCTGGAGCTACACTGGCCTTGCATAAGACCTATTTTTGCAAGACATGGCTCATATAGATAAGAATATTACCACACACAATGTACTATGCACGACGTCAGACACACTATGCACTATGAAGGACAACTGACATCGGCTAGCCACAATGAGCATGATTTGCTCATGGTGAGTTAGAAACTCTAGTACTTAATTCAAAAGCATCATACCGGTCCCGGCCCCATAATATGAGTTTGCTTGTGCCACTCCATCTAGGAACCCCAGCTGCCGACAGACCACCCTAGCGTCGCTATCCGACCAGTACGAGTCACAGATTGTACCCCACGTTCCGCCGTATGAAACTTCTACCCGCCCATTTGATGGCGCACTTCCGTTCACGAGTCTTACTTGGAATCCTGCAAAGAACGATGAAAATTGTGAATGCCTGAAAATAACAATGAATGTTTTAGGCGTTTTTTAACAAAGACCTTTAAGTCTGTTTTTTATACTTATAAAACTTTGATAAGATACGATGATATATACATTGTAATTGTTGTTTTAAAAAGGTTTGGTTACACTGACCATTTCCAAACAAACACTGTGAAGGGCAATAAAAGAAATAAGACTTTCAAGTATTTTTCTCATAGCATTAAACAGAAACACTGCAATACCTGGACCCTCGTAACAATACGCCCTAGCTGCCATGTGATTAGATAGGCAGCCACTAGTGGGGGTTTCCAGGAAGCGGCAGTTCTGGATGCGTGATTCGTTACCATAGCAATCCACATTGGTCATCCAGATAGGGGTACTGGAGCCTAGTAACAGAAGAAAGACATTGACGGACACATGAAGGCTTCATGTAGTGCATAAAATATCAACCACCAAAGCCAACATTTTCTACCAGTATATGTACACAGAAGGGTGATATGTAGTTCTGGCTTTAAATGGACTCATTACAACTGTGTTATTTGTAACTGAAATATGAAACTAACATTTGTCCTAGCATTCTGTTCAACTTATTGTACCACAAAAAAACAAAAAAGAGCATTTTGTATCTTGTTAAATCTTTGTTACAAGACCACATCTAGCGTTGAAAATTTTGCTTTTGCTATAAGTAACACTGATTGTTTATGTGTTAACTTTATTTTTCAAAATATTTAACAAGATATTCTTTGATTTTGAGCCTTATAGGGGCTTTAATATAAATTGATTCTAACAATGAAGAAAATCTTTTTACTAAAATAATCAACAAAAACAGCTTTTGAAATGGCAATGTCAAAACCTCAATGTATCAGCATTACCTTGGGTAATTCATTAAATGTTTAAACTACCGGGACATTTTTTAAACTAACATCTATAAACAACAACTCTGCGTTCAGAATAATGACCTGAGTACTGAGGTCCAAACGACACGCCTCCCCCAGAATATCCGAGCTGTCGACACAGGACATCGGCGTCTTTGTTGTCCCAGCCTTCCGCACATATCGTGCCATTCATTCCATGTTTCTTGACCGCCACCGTCGCAGGGAAGGAATCGAAGGGCAAGATGTAGATTTCTGT